>JAAEAF010001617.1:0-164645 GCA_011037195.1 Triatoma infestans | reverse complement strand
TGTGTTTTCACTGTCTTACATCCTAGAAATAACAGGTTTTGTAACTGGTAACAAAAGAGTTCAGTTCGAGAGTTCTTACAGTGAACACGCTTTTTAACGCTCTGTATTTTTTGTTCAGTGGTTAAAGACGGAATGTTCTATTGAAATTTGGCAGTGTTGTGGAATATAACAGTTGGATCGTATGTGAAAAATTATTGACTGGTTTTTAAATTATTAATTAATTTATGCTAAGATTTATTAAAATATTCTATAATATCAGTGTAAAGGTCACATAAGTGGGGACAGTGTTTCTGTTTCTTAAAGAGAAGAAGAGAGAAGAGAAGTGAAGTTAGGAAGGGAGAAGACAAGAGAATAGAATACTGAGAAAGCATAGTCACCCCCACCACCGATTCTTACTTATTTACAGAAACAAACTGCAAGTTTTATTGTTTATCTTTGTTCTATTTGTACTAAATCAATTAAACTACTTTTTTCTTTAAATTTATAAACCGCTTTAATGAAATGGGTGAAGGCGGAGCCAATTTAAATGATATAATGGATACTGTAAAACGATTCCATGCTGATTTTCTCAAGAAAAACGAAGAAATACTGGGAATGGTAAAATCTACGGAGGAGAAGTTAAATAATTTTTTAGAAAAGTTCCAAAAGCAAAAGGTTAAAATTTTAGAGCTCGAAAAGAGAGTTAAGTTCCATGAGGATAATTATAGAAGGAAAAATATTATTCTATATAATCTCCCAGAAAATGCTGAAGAAAAAATTGTAGATCTGGAGAAGAAAATTATGTCACTGTTTAACGATGTTTTGAAAATTGATATTAATTTAAAAGGACTTTTTTAAAATTATATCATCCTTTCCAAATTTAAAATAAGCCCGCAGGCAGAGCGAGTGCCACCGCAAATGTGAAATTGCTGGCAACTCTAATACAATATTATTGTGAGTCATAATTGTAGTTAACAATTAAAGAGAAAAAAAAATATTTGAAAAAATAATTCAAAAACAACTATTAAATATATTTATTCTTATTCATTTAAATCTTTAATAAAACAATTGACAATTGAATAATCTACTCGATATTTAAAATAAGTGAGGGCAATTAATTGAATCATTCAAATATGTAAACTTCAAACAGTATATAAACCAATTTTGCATTTGAAGAGGCGAATAAAAACTTTTTTTGCTTTGCACAATTTCAGTTTGGTAAGATTATATTTTTCACTTTATTTTTTAATTTTCATTTTTTATTCATTTCATTCTGAATTTATTTCATTGGATAATGTTTTATACGCTTATATCATATACATTTTACATTCATACATATACACACACACACACACCAAGATGACAAATATGGGAGAACTAAAACTCATACTTGACTCAAACCCAACGTAAACGGAAACCCGAAGGTGTTAACACAATTCTTCCTCAATGTTGATGAAATAAATACAATACTAAACAGTATAACAAGGCCCTAATGCAACCACAAAAACAAATAGTCTTTCTTAACATAAAAAACAAGATAATAGGAACAGCGAACGAAAACCTTACGAAAATTAGGTTCGCAAGCTGGGAAGAATTAAAATTACACCTAATAAATAGTTTTGGAGACAGACCCGCTAGCTTACTTTTAGACATTTTAAAAAATCAACCCTTCTAGAAATGCATTTAATAACCTAAAAGAAATCAAAGAAAAAGTTAACCTATTTAGAGCCAAAGTAAATCTAATTGAAGGCACCAATGATCAAAAGGAGTATTTAATACAATTCCAAGAATTAATGGTAACAATTAACTTCATAACATCACTATGAGACCCACTAAGGAACAATTTAGCTACCCGAGGTCCAAACACTTGTCGAAGTATAATGACTACTAATAAATGACTTTCAATACTTACAGAATTCGGAATATAACAACAGAATAGTAAACAGACTACTTAATATGTTAAGTTTTTATGCCACCCATACGGCTCCCCGGAACACCATTCCCCAGACAACCGATTTTCGTAAAACCTAACAATCATCCAAATAATACTAATTATCAACAGCTAATAAAACTATAAAACCCATAGAGTAATTCCTCCAATGTTTACACAAACGAGGCAAACCACGACAATGCGACAACAGCAAAACTTACCCCCACGCCCTTACAGACAAGACAAAAACAACACAATTTAGAGGACCAAACAATTATTTCACACAACAAAACGTGCAATACGAACAGTACATATTACCTTCTCTAAGAGGTTATAGTTTCTGGTATTGGGGCAGCCAAGATTTGCGTTATGAAACAGAATATGAAGCTGAAGTTGCATTTGAGCAATCAATGGTGAACACTTATAAAACCCTCTCTGATTTTTCGATAATTTTGTGCGGTTGGAAGTGAAATTTTTTTGTGAATTTTTGCAGATAGGTAATATAATAAGTGAGGAACAGTTATGTGAACTATTGTGAAAATCTATCAGCCGTTTACGAACAATTAATAGAAATATTAATTATTTTCTTTATTCATATTTGTTGTCGGTTCAGAGTTTATTTACGGTAAGTTTATACTTGGAGAAAAAAAAGAGAATTGATAAACATTGGAAGTTGTTTCTCACACTTCTCTTTTTCTTCTGTGTAGCGATAATATTCCCCTACTAGGTCCGGTTGTATTATTACACAAACACTGACTTTTATATAAGTAAATATTACAATTTGAAAATATAAATAACATACTATTTATAAAATAGATAATCATTTTAATGATATGATAGTAGCGATAAAATAAATTACAAATATTGGAGGAATATGTGTGATGGAAAATAATATAAATAACACAGATAAGACCCCGAAAATCGACAGGTTACCGAAAAGAAGAAGAAATCCCAATTCGCCGGAAGAAATGAATGACAAACAGGTTCAGAAGAAAGGCAATAAAATTTCTGATGAAGATTCACTAAGTAAGAAAGATGAAATTATGCTTAATAACATAAAAGAGATATTTGAAAATTTACGAGAGAATTTTGAAGGAAAATTTAAAATACTTGAAGAAAAACTAGATAGAAGTTCATGAATGCGCGCTATTAAAACAAGAGGTAATAGAACTAAAGGAAGAAAATAAAATAACAAAAAAGAATTTAGAATTTTTATTGAGGAAATCAAAAGAAAAGAATCTAATTATTAGTGGCCTAGAACAGTTGGAAGAAAATGAAAATTTGATATGTGCAATGAAGGAGTTTTTTGTGAAATCGCTTGGCATAAATGAACCAATGATAGATAGAGTATTCAGAGTTGGAAAAGGAAAGTTATGGAAAGTAGAATTTATTAAACAAGTAGATGCTGAGGCCGTGTTGAAAGCTGCCAAGAAGTTAAAAGGGACAGGAATCTATATAAATCGCGACTACACTTATCATGATAGACAAGTGAGGAAACAGCTGATTCAAGTTAAAAAGAGCATAACGGAAGTAGATAAAGGAGCAAGAGTATTAATTCGGAATGGTTACTTAGTTTATAAAAACAAGAAATTCTTTTGGGATGGCATAAGGGTATCACAGCAATGGCAGAGGAAGATCTTCTACTTTTGAAGGATTGTCTCAAAAAGAAGACTGAAAAACATGCAGTACTTGGAGCTTCAAAAAACTTAGTCGTGTAGGGAAAGCAAGTAATAAATTTAAAAATATTAACACCTTTAATAATGGATGTTTATATAATGTGTTAAGTTAAATGTTGCAGGGCTTAATAATAAATTAGATCAACTGGGTTTTTTTAATTTCATTAAAACATTTGATGTATTTTTTCTTTATGAAACTTTTATTTTAGAGAAGGATTTTAATTATTTTGAAAAATACTTTGGAGGTTTCAGATTACGCTGGATAAGTGCTAAAAAAGAAAATAAATTGGTAGAGCTATAGGTGGAGGTTTATTTGGTATTAGGTCAAATTTTTCTGTATTAGATAAATTTAATTTTGTTGAATTAGATGAGCAAGTTTTAGTTTCTGGTAAAATCAATAATGAAAATTTTTATATTTTGCCTGTATATGTAAGAGGTGTTAACTGGGATCATGAATTTGAGAAAATAGAAAATCTATTAAATAAATATCCATTTAAATTTATTCTTATAGGAGATATGGATGCTAGAATAGGAGATTCTCAATTATTGCCAGAAGGTTTAATGGAAGGGAAATTTAAATTGAGTTTGAAAAGAAAATCAAAGGATTCAGTTATAAATAAAAAAGGTGTAAAATTTCTGGAATGTTGCGATAATTGCAACTTAATAATATTGAACGGACGGACGCCCGGGGACTTGGAGGGGCAATTAAGTTTTATAGGAGGCCCAGGAAATTCACTAATTGATATTTGTTGTGTATCTTTTGAATTAATACGTATAATTAATGATTTTAAAATTATTCCTCAAATATTCTCTGATCATCAGCCTATTAATCTATCTTTATATTTTTGCACTAATAATAATAAAGGCAATGAAGTCGTTCCATTAATACCAAAGTTAGCGTGGTGTACCTTAGATACAAAATTTTATAAATCTAAACTAGAAAATTTGATGTTTAATGTAAATGAAATTCCCTCTGATACACAGGAAGCCGTAAACACGTTTGTTGAAATGATAAGAGAAAGTGCGTGTCAAGGAAAACAAATTATTCAAAATATTCAACTGCCAAAAAATAAAACAAAACATAAATGGTTTGATTTGGAGTGCAAGCAACTGAGATGTAAATCTTTTGCACTTATAAATATGTTTAGGAAAACCAATTTAAATGTATTTAAATATAAATATATTAGTAGCAATAAGCAATATAAATTATTACTCAAATTTAAACAGAAAGAATATAGACTACAAGTAAATAAATTTAAAAATGTATATGATGCTAAAGGTTTCTGGAGTGCCGTCAAGCAATTAAAAAATGTAAATTTTAAAGTTGGAAATACAATTACTAGTGATAAATGGATTGAACATTTTGAAAATTTGTTAAATCCTGATTTTAGGGCAGATGCCTTTTGTTATGCCCCTCCTAGAATTTCATTGCCGGTTATTGATGACCCATTTACTTTCAGAGAACTAAGTTGTGTATTGAATCGGGCCTCAGAAGGTAAGGCACCTGGCTTAGACCGAGTGCCTTATGAATTTTTTAAAAATAGTCCAGAAAATTTTAAAAGCGCGTTGTTGAATTTGTTTAACTATATTTATGAAACCGCAAGTATTCCAACTTCTTTTACCCGTTCTATTATATTCCCTCTATACAATAAAGGTAATTTAAATGATGTGAGTAATTATCGAGGTATAGCCTTTTCAGATTGTATTTCCAAATTGTTTACAGGTTTGCTATTACAAAGGTTATATGTTTGGGTAAATGAATTTAACATTTTAAGCGAATTCAGAAAGCGGTATTCTTGTAATGATAATATCTTTAATTTAGTCAATATAATAAAACTTGTAACAGAAAAGAAAGAAGGAAAATTATACTGCATGTTTATAGACTTTAAATCAGCTTTCGATTCGCCGGACCGAGAGGCGCTGTATTATAAGTTGTATTCTATAGGAGTATCTTCTAAATTTATTACTAT
This sequence comes from Triatoma infestans, assembly GCA_011037195.1. Taxonomy (NCBI): domain Eukaryota; kingdom Metazoa; phylum Arthropoda; class Insecta; order Hemiptera; family Reduviidae; genus Triatoma; species Triatoma infestans. Next base: position 159,090 of record JAAEAF010001617.1, on the reverse strand, counting down.
TCTAAGGGATTGTATGCAGATACAGAATCATGCGTCTGGACTCCAAACGGTGTTACAAATAATTTCGTCACTAAAATGGGATTAAAACAGGGTTGCCTTTTATCCCCACTCCTGTTTTCCTTATATATTGATGATATACATGTTTATAGAAGGCGGAATTAGAGTTGCTGGTAGAAAAATTCGGTGTTTGATGTATGCTGATGATATTGTTGTAATGGCTGATCATCCAGCAATTCTTCAAAGAATGATAAATAAGTTGGAGGTATATTGTAAAACATGGAATCTCTCAATAAACTTAAGCAAATCTAAAATAGTAGTCTTTGGAAAAGGGGGAAGACGTGCAAGAAATGAGAGGTGGAAATTAAATGGAAATGTAGTAGAAATAGTCAATAAATATAAATATTTGGGAGTTACTTTGACTCCCAAACTTTCATTTAAAGTACATTTAGAAGAAAAAGTATCGGCGGCAAAATTTGGTATTCTATGTACGTACAATGAAATTATCAAAAATAAATTTATTCCGGTATCTGCTCAATTTGAAATTTTTAACTCGGTATTCAGAGCGATTATTTGTTATGCTTCGCAGGTATGGGTCTTTAGGAGAGTAGAAACTATTGAAAAATTGTTGACTTTTTTTATAAAAAAAATTATTCTCCCTACCGATGAATACACCCAATTTTGTAGTTTACTTAGAAACGGGTGTATGGCCATTGTTTATATATACCATACAACTACACTTTAAGTATATTCAGAAAGTTTTGTTGCTTCCGGATAGCCGACTTCCCAAAATTTTAGCTCAGGAAATAATCGCAAAAAATTTATTTTGGTATAAAGAGCTTAAAGACTTGGGTATAAAATATAATTGGGAATTTCAGGGTTATTTTAAGGAAGGGAACAAAATTAGTTTGGACGAACTTGTGTGTAGTATAAAAGAAGAATTTAAAAATAGTATGATGGTAAGGGCGCAGAATTCCACCTTTCATTCCTTGTATAGGGAACTGAGATTGGATTTTGGCGATGGTCACTATATATCGGACGATAACAACCTACAAATGATCCAAACAATAATGAAGTTACGAGGGGAATTATTATATTTAAACTGTAATGTGAGTCGGCCCGTTGAGGCACATCAATGTTCCTTATGCAACAGGAAAGAATCGGAGGACACATATCACTATGTGGCTGTGTGCCCCATATTAAAAGATATTAGGCGGAGGATTTTTGGAAGGGATGTGCTCTCACGGACCGAACTAATAATGATACTTAATGGACAGGACTGGGAAATGTTATACCAGTATCACTTATCCGCTTTTAAATATAGAAGACTTTTGGTGGAGGAATTCAATTTTTAGGTATAATCTCTTTTTAAAAATGTATATATTGCAACTCTGCAGATGAACCAAGGTTCATGCACTGTGTTGTTTGTATAAAAAAAATGTAATTTAATCTAGTATTTTTCTTAATAAACACATTATTATTATTATTATTATTATTATTATATGGGGCAGCCAAGATTTGCGTTATGAAACAGAATATGAAGCTGTCAAACAGTCAAGGGTATAAAAATAAATATATATGTTTCAATGAAATACATATATAGCAGTAATAATGGTTATGCTGTAAAAATCTTGCCGTCCAACGTCTCCTAGTTATTCAACATAAATTATTGTTTATTATTAATTTGCGAACGGTTTTTATTAATAATTTCATAGTTAAAGTAGATACCTTTAGTAGATATAAGTGTATGTAACGAGTATGTAATAAGGAGATTGGTGAAGCATCTAGCTTCAGATGTCACATGTGTTGGCCTCTTTGTATATGGGACTACTGAATGCTCAGGATTGAATAAGACCGAAATTTATCTGTGGGATTGAAGAGTAATAAGTTACTTTTTATTTGTAATAAGTGTGCTGGTTCTTCTGATTCATCCAGTGCTGCTAATGTATATCAGCTGATCCTTTCTCTAAAAGAGGAAATTCAAACACCTCAAGAATGTATTAGTTAGCCATCAATATAACAGTTCCTCCAGTGATTTGGAATCATTTATTTCTGAATATAATGATAGAAAAAAACGTGAGAGTAATGTCTTGTTTTTTCGTATAGACGAATCAGATTCCCAAGATGCGAATACCAGGTTAAATCATGACAAGACAGCGGATAATTTCCAAATTAAAGGAACTACAGGTAGAAGATGATCGGTTAAATCAAGATTTCAAATGTATGCGAGTTGGTCGCAGCATTCTCCAAATAAGCCAGAGAAGTCGTAGAGACGTATGATGATAATTTACTGCCATTGTCTTAATTTGAATTTTACTTTAATTGTAATAATTTTTATTGTAATTACATTTCTGATTAATATATTGCATTATTTGAAATAAAACAAATTAAAATATAATTTATTATCTTGGGTTGAGAGAAGTAATGCCTTGTGTTCGCTATGTAACTCTCGAGCGAGGGTGGATGTCTACCACTTTTTGGCAGACTGTTCCATTCTCTCCGAGATACATAGGCTTGGTTGCGACAAATTATCTAGACCGCCGTTAATATCAATGCTCACTGGCGAAAACTGCATTGGGATCATTAATTTTGCGAGACACGCCTGGCAATATAGATATAATTTAATTCTGATTGAGCTCTCTTTATATTATTACTATTCAGGTTCTTTTTGTTATAACTAAATGTATTTAGTAATTTGTTCATATATTTAGTTACTGATGAATCTAATTCTTTTTTTATTTAAAAAAAAAAAAAGAAAAAAAAATTATTTAGTTTAAGTGAATGACTTTCTTTTCTGTTTTCTGTTTATTATTACTATTTTATTTGTATTATTATTTTTCTTTCTTTTTTTCAACTTTTGTATTCCTTTATTAGCAGTTTTTGTTCTTATTTAGTCAATTTATAAAAAAAATTGTAATTGTTATTATATATATGTACATCAACCTCCGGCAGACGGTTTACCATTGCCGTTGAATACTTCTTTCATTTTTATATGTTTCTATTATAATTTCTTTTTCAAATAAAGTAATATTATTATTAGTATATTATTATTTATTTCATTAAAGTATTCTGAACCTTTCAGGCAAAGCTGAATGAAACACAGGAGAATAGAGACTTCTTAGAGAAAACAGAGGCCAGTAAAGTAAAAGCATCATAATGGAAACAGCTCTGATGACTTAGTGATGTAAGTTTTAAATTTTTACTTAAAAAATAAATTTATATGCGAGGCATATCCAGTAAGTAAGTGTACTGAATTTTTGTAGGTAACAAAAATGTTTATTTGAAAAAAAAAAATTACCTGGTTACATTACAACATATGTAAGCTATTTGTCGACATAGTCACCATTCCTCTCAATGCAGGCGGGGTATTAATTCTTTGATGCCTTCCTTGAAGTAGTTTCCCGCCAATCCCTTCGTCCACTTCTCCACCTCCTCGTCGGTTGAAAACCTTTTTCCACCCATGTGCAGCTTCACGGAGGTAAAGAGATAGTAATCTGAAGGTGCTAGGTCCCGGGGCTGGCATTGTCGTGCAGCAGGCAGACTCTCTTTGTCAGCATGCCTCTCCTTATGTTCTGAATCGCCCTCGGCAATTTTTTTAGGGTCCCACAGTATCTTGCAGAGTTGATGGTCTCCCCTTGAGGCATATATTCAATTAAAATTATGCCTTGACAGTCCCAAAACACGGATGCAATGATTTTCTTGGCTGAAATTGTGGTTTTGAACTTTTTGGCGGAGGGTGAAGAGGTGTGACGCCACTGTTGAGCCACTGCCTTTTGGTTTCAGATGTGTAGTGTGCAACCCAAGTTTCATCTCCAGTAATAATGGAGCGAAGAAATTCATCTCCATGGAGTTTGTAGCGTCTCAAAAACTTTTGCCCGGCCTCCACTCGATTCAACTTGTGTTGGTCTGTCAGCTGTTTTGGGACCCACCTCAAGGACAGTTTCCGATATCCGAGGGTTTCTGTGATGGTTTCGTGTAGCAGAGATCCGAGATTTGCGGAAACATCGCGCATTTTCGATTTTTTCCACAATTTCGTCAGTCACAATTGAAGGTCTTCCGCTCCTCTGATCATCATGCACAGACGTACGACTGCTTTTTAAACTGGCAACACCACTTGAACACACTCGTACGATTCATAGCTTTATCACCATATGCAGTTTTTACCTCATTATAAACCTCAACCGGAGTTTTTCCCTTCCAAACGAGATAACGGATGACGCCGCGTATTTCACACTTGGCGGGAGATTGGATTGACATTTTTCACGAAACATATTGTCGCGTCGACAGTTCTCAACGTACTGACCTCGAACTGGTCTGGTTGCGGAGGGGAGGAATCAGGCTACACGACAGTGTAGCCAACATGTCGAAAACAAAATCCCTCCGGCCGTGAGAGCCTCAGTACACTTACTTATTGGACATGCCTCGTAGATTTCCACAAGACAACAAAACATTTATCGTCCTTAATTCTTTATTTTTATTTTAACATTATCAGGATTGATGTATCTGACCCCCTGGGTGATGCTCTTCTAAATGACAGTGACAATGATCCTGACCGGTTACGTTTAGAAAAAAATTGTAATGAATCAAAGCTGAAACCTAGGGGGCCTAGTAAGCCTACAATAGCCTATATGAGCACACCTGCAGAGCCAAATAGACCAGCGGACCTTGGCAGTTCTGATGAGAATTTTAAAGGTATTTCTGTTATACTACTTACTAATTTACTTGTTCCCAGATTGTTACACAAACTTTAATTTTTATCTACACAGAAATAGAAGACTACGACTTTATTGAAATTTCGGATATGGCTTAAAAAAAGGGTTTTATTTCACACAAAAAAAATAAAAAAATATTTCGATAATTTTATGTACATGACTGTTTAAAAATAAAAATAAAAAACACATAAATACCTGTATTTTGAAATTTTATTCCAAATAAAAAACTTTTTTATGAAACTTAATCAAATATTTTTATAAGTTAATAAATTATTTTGTTACATTAATTATAGCACATAAATGTTAAACGTCACTTAACTTTAATAACGTAAAAATATGTCCCTTATTGGTTACAAAAGTTAAATGTTCAAATTATATGCAATTTTGTTTTTTTAATTTTAGCTCTTCAAAAATCAAAGAAAAGAAGTAGATGGAACAAAAAAGGCGATCCGTCTACACAGACTCGCAATGTTGCTATAAAGTTGCGGAACACTAGTTTATTTATTTAATGATGTATGTTATAAATTATTTGTCAGTATATTGTCACACTTTTATTATCTGCTTCAAACTGTGTTAAATATCAAAAATAATTCAGAAAAGTTATTAAAACACTTTAATTCTAACTATGTTTATTCTGTTTACCTCTTTTCTTTCCCGGCAAAATTCCCTATCTAAAAATTCGAGTGTTTAAAAAAAAAAAAAAAAAAAAAAAAAATCAGCACTTCCGCTTGATAAAAATATCCAAATTATGGAAGTAATAACAATTCTAAAAAAATAATTTAAGTTAAGTTAATAATGCAAAACTGATTTTTGAAGGGGTTTCAAAACATTAAAATAGCCATAACTCAAAACTAACATTTTTGACTTGTGACTTTTGCTAGAACGATAACGATTATAATGTTTAAGTATAGGTATTTAATAATATTTACATCGAATTAGGAACCACCTGCTGATGGATCAGGTGAGGAAGTTGATCAAAAAGATTTCTTCCTTTTGCAAAGCGTAGATTCCGAACCAGAAGCGGAAGACTTAAGCTTCATTCTAAACGATATTATGCAAGGAGGAGAAGAAAGTTATGGAAAAGAAGGAAGTATAAAGTGTTAAAAAGAGTTACGAATAAACAAGTACTTTATAGGCTTTATTGGACTTGATAAAAAATCATTACATAACCTGACTATTATGGGCGATATGAAACGTACGTATGATAATTTAAAGTTGTATTTAAGTTCATATTCGTATTTTAGAATTAAAAGAGTAAGTATATATGTTGCGTCTTTTGGTTGTGATTCAGTTACCATGTTTAATCATGGAATGGATTCTGGTGAAATGACTCGACTAATAGTTGTATATTTGATAAGATTAATTCAGTATGTACTGATACACCATCAATTGCTAAATGTACATACAGTTTTATTCTGTAAAGATTATTCTTTACCTTAATACTAGTTTCTTATAAGATATTGATCTAGAGTGAAATGTTGCTCGTACATTAGATGTTAGCGGCAAAGAGTATGCGCCAAGTAAAAAGTAAATCATTAAACCAATATACTAAATTTCAAGTAAGATGGAATGTAAAATGAGTTACGAAAGTGTAATGGTTATTGTGAAAGTAGTAAGTACATGTCTCAAAAAATAGCAAAAGATATTGTAAAAATATTACAAGAACAAAAACCTGTAAATAGACTCCAAATTTGTTTAATTGATCCTTTGTTCGCTGATGATGAGGATCTTGCTAATCATATTTATGGCACAAGTGTTAAATGTAAAATTTAATCTGAAAAAATATGTAAACTTTGAATTTAATGGTAAAAAGCCAGTTAACTATTAATAAACAGTATTTTTCTTCTTTTTTTTTATGTTTACAGAATGCCCTTACAGTATGAGGTGTTAAGAGATTTTGAAGATTCTTATGCAATTTTGAGTGCATGGCCAAGATTTGCATTGCAAGCTTACTTGTGTACAAAATACAAATATAAAAACCGCGGAATAATGTGACTTTTGCTGTTTTAAATGGTTTTAATCTATTATGCGTTTTAGAACTTATTTGTTACTGGGTAGAAGTAGTTACAAATAGTCAAATATAACTTTTTTAATTATTTTTTAGTTACTACGAACAGTTAAGAGAGTAGGCAACGTTATAGTTCGTTGATTTGATAAACAGGCATTTCTATAAATTAATCATCATGAGGTAATGTTTTGCCGCCAGTATTCAACCGTGCTAGATAGAGCCTGTGTGACTCACTTGTGCCGCTATCGCGGCGGCTTAAAGCGGGCCGTTTAATAGAACACCCTACAAGGCCACGGTATAAGACCTGCATAAGGGTAAAACAGAGATGTACAGGTCAGAGCAAGTCAGTTCGCTTGCGCGACAGCCAGTGCAAACACTACTTCATAACCAATGATCGGTCATCGGGATATATATGAATGCATTAGACAGGATTTTATTAATAGTTTTGTAATGAAAGGGAAGACGGAACAAAGGAACGGGTACCACAGACCACACCTAGTTAACTCAAAATAATTCAATTATTTATTTTGTTAAACAAACAAGAATACTTTTCTTAAGACACAATGTATATTACAAAATAAGGAAATTATTCTCTGCCTCCTGGGCCACTCCAACCTCCGCAAACGGCCGTGCCGCCTATCGCTCCTGGTAGGGCAACAACGCTGAAACATTCCTGTAAGTTCACTCGTCCACACTGTAGGCCGACCTCCTCACAGCTGGCCAGACTGCAAGCTCCACTACGTTCGGGCGCCTTCGACCCCTTCCGGCCGGCCTAGCCGACAGCGTCTACTCACACAGCTTCCCCCTTTTCAAAAGTGGAGATCCATTCCTAAGAGCTCCACTTTTCCTCACCTCCCTCCTCGTCTCATCCGGGCTGGGACTCGCCTGTGACTGCGCTGTCGATGGCGGTGCTCTTACTACTCATTCACTCCTCGGGTTGGTTAAAATAGCTGGCCTCTCTAGCTTAACTGCTCTCGGTGCAGAGGGAACTGCGCCAGCTTCTCTGGCAACTCCTCCTCTCTTCCTTCTCCTTGGGTCTTAACGTACCCTGGCCCCTAACCTGTGTGGGATCTTACAGATATCATTACCTTACCTCAGAGTATCCTCTGTCGATCAAAAAGATTTCTTCCTTTTGCAAAGCGTAGATTCCGAACTAGAAGCCGAAGTCTTAAGCTTCATTCTAAACGATATTATGCAAGAAGGAGAAGAAAGTTTTGGAAAAGAAGGAAGTACAAAGTGTTAAAAAGAGTTACGAATAAACAAGTACTTTATAGGCACATTGGACTTGATAAAAAATCATTACATAATCTGACTATTATGGGCAATATGAAACCTACGTATGATAATTTAAAGTTGTATTTAAGTTCATATTCGTATTTTAGAATTAAAAGAGTAAGTATATATGTTGCGTCTTTTGGTTGTGACTGATGGAAACATTCAGTTACCATGTTTAATCATGGAATGGCAAACTACGTCATAATGAAACTAGCAACCAAAATTAAATTCAGTCCGCCAATGATGGTCATGGTAGAGAGGTGAGACAAACCAGCCAGTAAGTTAATTAAAACCTTAATTATATTCTATTAAATTTAAATAATTATATAATTAGCACAAATGCAAATATTACCTTTAATTACAGTTACAACAAAATTTAATATACTGCCTATACAAAACTTGGAAATTCAAAGTTAAGTGAGAGCTATGGGATGATACTTCGGCAGCAGTTTACAGCTGATCGGATGGAAACAAGGATCCATAATATGAAGACGGAAGGAAAAAAAAAGAGTGATCGTAACACAACAAGAAATAAGAAGATGCAGCTGAAGAAATAGGAGGTGGAGCTTCTAAATTTAATGGATGGATAAAAGAATCCAATATTCCACTCGTGTACCAGGATATGTTTATTAGTAAACTTCATATAGAGTAGACTAGTTGATGAAGTGCCGTGTTACTCACAAGCTGTACTGCCTGAGAAAAATTATCATCAGGCCTAACATATTTGTTTTATGATTCATTAATGTTGATTCAGTTTAATGATACTGGTGAAGGCCAGAAATTCTATTTCATTATCCTTGCAGGAGGAAGTGCTTTGGAGAAAGTGAGGAAAATGCAGCTGCTGTCGATGATGACTACCGTTAAAGCGCACGGACACCATCACCCAAGACAAGTAAATAATAAATTAAGGTAATAAGCTTCAGAGACAGAAAGACTTTCGATCACGGAACTTCAGAGACTGGTATTATTGGAACAGTTGAAATTAGCTGGCATACAACAACAAGAAATTGAAGAAGGGAAATTAGCCTCAAACTTAGGCGAACAAACCTTCATACATTATATCGTATCATAATTCGTAATATATAAAAAAAAACCTATTCACTTATCAGAGAGAGAGAGAGATATGTTTATATTCAACTAGAGCGAAATGATACCGTACCGTATATGATGAAGTGAATCACTAACAAATTTATTGCGATACGAGTATATAAGAATACACGGCAAATGCAAACATTGGCTCAAACTTAATAACTTCTGTTGTCATTTCCAATTCAGACTATTTTATTTCTTGTCTGTGCATTAGTATTGCCTTATTGGCTTTCAAGGTGTTTACGTTCCTGAAGCAATATACTTCATCCATTGCAATATGAGTGAAACGTCGGTTTCTGGCAAACCACAGACGCGGTTTCAACCCGGAAACTCAAGTGTTTTTCAAGAAAATGCCTACGGAAACCTAAAACACATTAACGAAAAATACCGAAGAACAATATTATTCTAGTAATTTGAAACTCAATAAACCAAACTTGTGTTTTCTTTAAAAAAATCAGGGTTTAGAGATAGAAATCAACTGTTAGAATAAAGATATCACGTAGCTTTGAATCTAATATGAACATCCATTGGTTCTGGAAGAGTACGGACTCTTATATATTGTTACGAGATGTCATGAAAGTTATAATATAATTTTTAAATAAAAATTTAGTGGAAAGAGAAAGGGAAAAAAATAAAATAAAAACAAAATGTAGCCAATACTTGTATACATTTATTGTAACAAACTATCAAAACTAATAATAGGAACAATAGTTACAAATAAACAGGACCATAGACATTGGGACATTTAATAAAAGGGCCTTCGGTTATATCCTGAAAAAAAGGTTGATCCGCATTAATAACACAAACACGATTTAGATTCAAGAGAATCTGGCGGTCGGTAATTTGATATCATAATAATAGGCAACTTATTAGCGTACTTTCTGTTATCACAATACTTTCTATTAATAGTAACAACATCGCCCGCTAAAAGTTTTTTAATGAAATCTAAATCCCAATTATTTATATTAAATTCCTCTAACGTAAGGGAGCATTAAATATTGTGATATTTATATGAAAAAATAAATAAACTATTTGGCTGTATAAAAGGTTCATTTCAAAACCAACCCAAGTAAAGAAGAAGATATAAAAAATCAGCCTGTACAAAAACCAAAAAATAATTGAATTCAACATGGTCGAACCATTAGAACCAAAAAAGGACCTGGAAAGAAGAAGGAGAATATTCAAAAAAGAAATTTTCAACACAATAAAATATTATCCCTCTGAGGACAGCACCTAAAGTGCAAAAACGTAAGGGAGCATTAAATATTGTGATATTTATATGCAAAAATAAACAAACTATTTGGCTGTTAAAAAGGTTCATTTCAAAACCAACCCAAGTAAAGAAGAAGATATAAAAAATTAGCCTGTACAAAACTAAAAAAAATAATTGAATACAATATATTTTATTAATTGTATCTATTTTAAGGAGTTCTAATCAACCATTACCTTCCAATAAATAATTATCGAGATGTATGACTCTATAGGATTCAAATAAAGGATAAATAATAAAAAAATGAAAAAGATAATCTTTCAATTATTGCAATAATGGCATCATCCGCGTCCCACTTATAATTAACTTCATCTATATAGAATGATATATATATCTGGAAAGCATTCTACTAATAAGGTGAGTTATTTTAATGGGCTCGTTAAATTAAAAATACTCCTCTAACCCCAGAACTGTTTTTAATAAAAAATAGATAGGGTTGTAGGATGAATTCTTTATTCTGTCCCAGTCCGCAGAGAAAAGTTTATACTTAACGAAGATATACCAGAATATCACGGTCATATTTTAGAACAAGGAGGCGAACATCAAGAATTTAATATTAGAGCGAACAACAAGCAAGAATTGAACAGATTTTCAATTCCTAAAAGTGTGACAACAGATAAATTGTACAATATGATGAGTTTATTGAACGTTTGTTTAACTGAGAGAATTCGTCTTGCATGTACTAAATATCTTTAACAAGTGTGACCTTTAAAAATTTTTTTTAAGCGAATAAGCTAGTACAGAAATCAATGTCTTCTATACTTTATTAGACACTACTTTGACAGCTTACCAGACAATTTTATGTATTGTTTTGTTATATCTTGAGGTAAGGCGCAATTTTTAGTGAATGGAGGGTGCTGGAATAGTATGCGCTCTACCTCATGATTCTGATATGCAACCTACCCTCATGATTCTGATAAAGCATGTACTACTCACAAAAATTGAAATGAAAACTATTATTTTCCGAACATTTATTATCACGGTTGAACGTTACAATTATGGTCGCTCATGACGGTAAGCGCGCGAAAATAAAACAGTGATCCACTTATTTTAGATTTTGACAGGCTAGGGGTATTTTTTTTTGTTGGTTCACGGATGGTTTGGAGGGCAGATTCTCCCGGAAAAGAGGATACTGAATGCCTACTCTAGTACGGTTACACTTATGGAGAAGAGCACATATTTTATAGTAGTTATCATTATGGTTGGTAGAGCGCACACAATATACCAGCACCTAAACGGAGTTACCTGCACACGGCTTTTGGATTACCTGTCACACGGTTTACTGGCAACGTGTGAGATGGGATTGGAGGACATAGTTGGTTAATTATTAATATTAGCCAAAGCCTGGAGAGGAATTAAATCATATGGTTGCTAAACCACAATTTAAAACAATGTTTTGACTAATTAACCTCAGTTGCCTTCTTACCTTTTAATCAGCCACAGGTTGTTGAGAATAAAAATATAATATTTACACACGTCACTTACAGTTAATTACTACCAGTAGTGTTCAAAACCCACAGGGGTTAATGAACTTTTATCTATTTCATTATTTATTGTAATTAATGTTTAGAAATGAAAGAACTTTACTAGAATTAATTAACCCTGTATTAAACCTATTTTATTAGCACCATAATAGGGGGGATTTTAATGGCAGGACTGGTAATCTCAATAATTTTGATAATAAACTCTTTTCTAATTATAATATACCTGTAGTAGATCTTCTTTAGATAGTGTGATAAATGCGAGAGGCTCACAGTTGGTTGATATTATGGAATCGTATGGTCTGATTTGTTGTAATGGTCGATCGTTTAATTACCTATACTTATCTGAGGGATCAAGGTATTAGTGTGATTGACTTGATTTGGCTATCTCCTAGCCTGTTTAGAATTTATTTTAGACTTTAAAATTGAAAATTACTTCGAAACATCAGATCATTATTCGTGTAAACTCTCATTCGTTTTGATAATATGAATGGGAAAGAGCCTATTAATGAAGACAGTAATAAAGTAATCATATATAATTATTCAAATGCAAATTTAATTCTTTCTAAATTTATCATCGTGGATAACCACTTAAATTTACAATTTGATTGTAATAACTCTGAATTTTATAGTAACAAATTTGTAATACTATTCAAGATGTCATGATTGAAACTGGAATTTTGAAAATTAAAAAGAAAACAAATTTAAGAATTCTAAATGCAAACAAATCCTGGTTCACTCAAGAATTTTTTTTAGCAAGGAGCTTAATAATTTATATAGACTTTATCGTAAATTTAATTTTAAAACTAAATTACTTCAAAGATATAAATGCGCTAAGACTTCATACTAGCAACTAATAGAAATGAGCAAAACTAGTTATTATGAAGGATTATTACTAGTTATTACTGAGGATTATTAGATCTCCTTCTGAATTCTGGACTACACTAACTGATTGAGAACTATTCTATGAACAAATTTTACCGCCCAAGATTGATAGAGATTTCGAGTTTTTTACTTTTTATAATCATTTTAATAGATCATAAGTTCTCTTTTGATGAACTGATTGCCAGTATTAAATTTAGGAAAGGTTACTAATCCTTAATAGGATGAACAATTCAGCTAACGATTGATTCAGATTCATGATTGTCAGCGTGTTCACATCGTTTGTAGTGTACAACATACGATATATTATAAACTCATGCATTCCGTGATGCCTTCGATATAAATTCTGAAGAAAAACAAGTAAGTATAAAAATTGTAATCAAATTCTTATTGATGTCTATGTGTGTAACATGCCACTTTTTGAAACATCACCCGACTCTTGTTGAGAGTTTGAGCGAGGAAAGGGAAAATTCAGAAGAGTCTACTTCTCCAAGTTCTTCAAAGAAGAGAAATATCTCTATTGAAATTGAAAAAGTTGATGTTACGAATGCTTGCCTTGATATTATTACAAGTGAGGGAAAACTTTTACATTTTTTGGATTGTGCAGCATCAGAACTTTTCTTGAACCTATATTTAAAAGTTTTAATACGAATATAATTAATTCACATAATATCTTAGATTTAATAAGTGAAAGATACCAACCATTTATAGACATAACTGAAGCAAAATTCGATAAAAAATAATCTCATTGAAGATCGATGCTGCTATGCATCTGGAGCGACAAATATTTTATATTAATATGCAAAATATTGAAAAAATAAAATAAATGTTTATATGTTAGGTGAATTAACGCTCAGAAACTGAAAAAGTATTGTCACGATAAATGAGGACTGCCCAAATTTTTACAGACATCCGATAACGGAAAAAATATGATTAAAGCAACCGAAATGTTTAGGGAAGTTCACTTGTCAGAGGACCCTTAATGATGCCCTGAGTGCTTTAAAGAAATGGGCTGACGATAATGAGATGATGGTTAACTCTGAAAAGTCACGATTCCAGTTATTTACCCTCTCAACTAAGCAGCACTCATTGTCACTCAATTATAAATTAGTACCCAATTGATGATAAGAGATTGCCAAAAATATGTGTGGACAAATTAAGTGCTATAGATCGCAATCCAAGTAACAATCTAAAATACAATCGGTACTCCCAAATGAAACATAAACTGCTTCGTTATGATGCTCAATATTTTCTTGAAATCGAATTGATTGCCGTCTAGCCAAAGAAATTTCTAATATATTGGATAATCTCTGCTTTAAATTCTAGTTTTCACCCTTTATACAGGAAAATTAATAACATGGGTCAAGAGAAATGTATTTAGAATTCAGAGGTAGTATTTTAAAGCAAAAAATTGTCAGCCAACTGAGGTTACGTCATCCAGACCATTGTCGTATAATTTTTAAATGTAATATCTTCAGATTTGATTCCGACATTCATTGTATTCGTTGTAACTTAGACGCCCCAGACACTCTTTATCACTTTTTGTTAGTATGTCCAGCATTTAGAACTGCAAGGAAAAAATATTTAATTGAATATATTAATGTTGAGTATGATCATGAGGAAAGTTTACAAAATATATTAATAATTGATAATATCTACAAGTTCAATAATGTGTACTTTTACTTGTGTCTACATTGCAAATTAGAGACTTCATTGTAAATATTGAAAGCTGAATTGTAGTTAACAGTTTTGTTTTATATGGTCAATTTCTAGTTTTGAACAGTTGTCTCTAAATTTATCTTTTACCATTACATTATTAATTTTTGTAGTTAAATTTGAACAGATGCTTTTTTTTTTAATCTTTTTTTTTAGTTTATTTATTTATTTATTTTTTATTTGAAATATTTAATATTTTTTTTGTTGTTTAATGTAATTAATATCTGCTGCATTTTATTTGTAACCAGAACTCCATTTGTATGGGATATTTCCCCGAAAACAAATAAAATCTATTCTATTCCATGTGATCCATACAAAGAATTTTACACAATCATTTTAACGTGGCCTACTACAATGAAGGTAATGAGGACAGTGAATAGACCGTATCTTATATTTTCATATGAAAAAGATAGTAACTTTTCAGAATGTTTTGGTAAATATTGATTTAAATTAAATTTTTTTTTTTTCTAATTTAATGTAAAATTATACACAAATAGAATAAGTAACATTATATTATATATATAAAATTTAAAAGAAATATAAAAGCATTTGTTGACCGTTGATGCAGAATTCCTCAAAATTTCCCCTAATCCCTTTCACTTGCCTATTCAACCCACTTTCATTTCTGTAGATGATTTAAGACAAGGCACTAGATACTTTTTAGTTTCCCTTTTATGTTTCTGCAATGAAACAAATGTGTAAGTTTAAAAATTCTGTCTCCACATCTTCACGATTTTCTATATATTAAAGTCTTGATAAAGACAGGAAACCTTGTCGAAAGTTGGCATAACTGAATTTTTTTTTTCTCAATCGATCCTCACCAAATTAAAAAAAAATTTTGAATAGGAATATTATAATGGGAATTGAATAAAAATAAAGGGAAATTTACTTAACAGTTTTGTGTCCTCCAGCACACTACTTTACTGAGGATTGAATGTTCTAATTTCCTTGTGTCTATGTAGAAGGAAAGTGATTTTTCTTGTCCTTGGCGGGCGGACTGATCAAATGGGCTCTGAGGAGAAAAGGAAACAAATGAAGTGAACAGCAGGCCCTAAGTTGCATTTATTATTTAAGTTGCATGCATAATTATTTATTTTAGAGGCATAACTTGGTGGGTTGGAAAAATTGATATTTAATTTCATTTATGTTTTGTTGTAATTAGATTTAACTTTAATTTCTCTGACTATTAGAGTTAATAATAACTTTCTTGTAATTTGTCATATATCAATAGAATTAATTTTACGGGTAGCTAGTCGGTAACCGGCTATAAAGAGAAGTTTATTATATTTGGTGATTTATAATTCAGAACTTTTATCGGATTTCAATTTTGTAATGCCTAGTTTGTTTTTTTTTTTTGGTTGTACATTGCAGGGTAGAAGAGAGATGTAACTTTATTTCTCAATATAAGCCATTATTTATGTAGCTTGGTGTTTTCTTTATAGAGACTTTCCCTATTGACCTACCGATCAATTAATTGCAGCTCCACAGCAACAAGAAAAAGAAAAGAGAAAAGGGTAGCGAAGAAAGAGAGGGCTCTCTATACCTGCAATAAGGGAAGGTTTTCCTGGACCACTCAACCCAACTGTATAAGTGTTGGATAAACGTCTATTCGGTAAGTGGCTTTTTTTTATTATTAGCTTGAGCGCTCTAAGTAAAAAGTGCGGCGGAAAACTACTTCTCTGCTCCGTTTTCCTAGTTTCCCCCTCGAATGTTTCACTGTTAGCGTTCGCCCATTCCCATAACACGACGCGCTTCCCTTATCCTCCCCATTTCCCCTCAAACCACCCTGTCTCCACTGAGCCTGCCGGCCCTCTTCGGAGGTTACCCAAATGTAACCCTATTGTCCTACTCCTTCTCCCAAACCACAAAAAAATGGGTAATACTTTCAAATACATCAACAAGTCTTTCCTAGAAGAAATAATGTTAACCCCATTGAACAAACCATGTGTAACAGTAGCCAAGTTGTTTGATGTCAAAAGCATCTGCCGATTTGTCCCAGAGTCATTAGGAAATTTTACCTTAGATGGCCACAGGATCAAGGACAATGAGCCGAGAAAGACGAATTTTCTACTACAGTGACGAGACTAATGAAACATAGTGAATAAACAAAAAAAAATGCTATATTTGTACTAAGGTACTCCTGTAATAAGGTACTTTTTTCCCATAAGACTGCCTTTACTCATAAGATTCGCCATTATACTACTCGTTTGGTACAAGTAATTCAATAATATATTCAATGTTTGTAAAAATAAGCCTTTAATTTAGTGGACGGTTGCCAATTTAATGGTTTGAGTAAGCAATTGCTGAAAATTAATTGTTCACATTACACCGAATTTATGTCGGGTTTGGATTTTTGAAGAATTTACTGGTTACTGTCTGGAAATTCTAATCAAGACCTACGATGATATCGGAGCTTATAATCACCAGAAACAGCTTAAGGAGTTGGCGAAATATAACAGGTTGGCCAACCTTCATTCTACATATATTCTTGTATTTACAGGTTCGTTTTAATGTGATTTAATATTTCTATTTATTCATTTTATTGTGCATTCCCTCAGCTTCGAGGTACGCTCGCCAGCGTACATTAACATGACAGCTAATAAATGGACCGAAAATACTACAATGAAATTTGTGGAGTTCTATCGAGAATAAGAATGTTTGCTGAACACACAACTATTGTTTATAGAAATAAACAAGCACTGACCGCGACATTAAACAAAACTGCGGACGCAATGATTATTGAAGGTTTTGATGTCTTGGATGTAAACACAAAATTAAAAAATAAGACCTATCTAAATGCAAGAACTAGAAAAAACAAAAAAAGGAACTCATTCTGGGAAGCAAGCAGCTGTGTACATATGTACCTAAAATGAAATTGTTTGCAACAATGCAATCATTTTTACAAAAAAGTGGAAAACTTAACGGAAAGTGGAAAAGTGAATGAATAGTTCACTACTCTCTGTGGTGTTGCACAGTTCCCACCTATTTATTTTCCAAAAATGTAATGTAAAGTTGCCATGTTTTGAAGTTTAACGTTTTAACATGAAAACTTGAATATATTTGGGTTTTTCATTTTTCCAAAAAAATTATATCCCGAGTACATTCGTGGAAGTTTATTTTAGACAGCTCTTTATTTTCTAAGCCCGAATTAATCGTTTCTACTTGTTTGATAAAATTTTCCGCTAGGAAGCGCTCAAATGCAAAAAATTCAACCATTTATTTACTTAAGTTTCCGCTAGAAGGCGTTGAAATTTCAATGCTACTTTTTTCGAATACAAGCATCCATTCCATCAATTTGGCAATAATCTTACATAGTTCGTTACAAATGCTGGTTACCATGAATAGTGAAGAAGGGTTTGACATTGAATTTAGTCGATCGGAGAGTTCTGATGTCAGTTATGTAGAAGTTCAGACGTCGAAAGTGATTCCTCAAGTTTGATATTAGAGCAGCAAGTCTAGATTCTGGTGTGACATAAATACAAGTGGCCCACTGCCTCCAACACCTCCACAATTTACTTTCAAAGGCAGTCCTAATCCTGATATACATTTTCGCCTCTTATTTATTTATTTCGTCTGGCGGAGTTGAGTCCATATGGCTTTCTCTAATACTCCTCCCAGATAAAAAATATGATGCATACATATTTACTTCCAGTATACACAAATAACAAGAGCATATACAAAGTCAGATTGACAATGCTTTTTTGTTTCTTTCACAGGTAATCCTCAAATAAATACTGAACCCAGCATTGACTACGTTATGCATTGTATCAGTCAGTTCACTGACAATGATTTCATAGAAATCCTAGTGACTGAGACAAATGCAAGATAGAATAATGTGGTAGATTGGGCAGGGACAAGTCTTGATGAAATGAACATATTTCATGCTCTAGTATTGCCACAGAGCATAGTTGAAGGGTAATAAGCCAAAGGTGACTAACCCCACAGAATCATAAACAATGGGTTGTCATTTTCTCCAACTCCTTAAACGAATTCCGTCACTTCTCAGTAGATACCTGGTATTCATATTCATGTCTGTGATGTTTCTTTTCTTTCTCCAGCCAAATTTCCAACCTGAATTGGTTAAGGGTTTAAATAAGAGTTTTAATTTATTTACCTTATATTTTTTTATATAAATGAAATTTTAAAAATGAGTTCGTATGGATTCTTTGACCACTAATTGACTAATATTCATTCTAGTTTTTTCATTATATAGGGTATTTCTGTCCTGTTTTTTAAAATGGAGCGCATGTATACACCAAAAGAAGCCATAATAATAATCTTAAATGGTAATTGGTCAGATGTTGATTTAGAATCTTCAGATTCCGAAGATGAACAAATCAGGGAAACTGATACTAACTCGACATACGCTCAAAAACGGACCCTAATCTTACCCGCTTTACCAAATGAAGACGACTGCTTTTAAGATCAGGTAGATCAGAAGATATTTCAGGAAACCCTTCCAATGATTTGCAGGTAACTGATCCTAATGTTTTACCAACCCCTGAAGCTAAAAGAAAACCTCCACAATTATCTCGCGTGAACAATAATGCGAGATGCTTTGTTCATGCTTTCTTTCTGCCGGAACAAGTATACCATCTAAAAGAGGGAGGCCAACATCATCGAACGAAGTAGAACCACAATGGAGGAAATACACTAAAGCTCTGTACAGTGAAACTGTGCTCGACCGAGTGGACCGCTTCCAAAATATCTAATCAATAAAACGAGATGCAAACATTGTTCTAAACTGTATGGCCGCGTACAATGCTTCAAATGTAATGTCGCATTATGCATCACTAAGCATAGAGACTGCTTTCACTCTTTTCATGAAGTGTCACATATTACATAAATGTACCTATCTTTTTATACCATTATTTTGGCATTTTCATAATTATAAAAAATATATATTGCATATTAACTAATATATATATTATAAATATTATATATTAAAGGAAATATTATATATAATTGTAATGTAACATAATTGTAATTTTATTATGTGAGGACATACAAACTTAATCTACTCTTTGAATTATTTGTGGATCAATGGTGCCATATGTGCTCATTTTCTAAAATAAAATACTCTCATTTTTGTTAACTGGTGGCCAATGATGCCGTATGGAACTGTTTTCCAAAAAGTGTTCAAAACATTCAAAATGGAACAAATATTTCATTTGTTAATTTTAGGTGTTATTTATTATAGTAAAAGAAGTTTTTTGTAATCTGTATAATAATTTGGACCTAAAAGGGATTAATCCAATAAATTCATGAGAGGTCGCATCTCATGAAACTTCTGATAGCTTATATATTAATCATTTAGGATGTAATAACCAACTTTAAATTAGCCGTTAGATCATTTTTTAATTGTTTATCTATCTCTAACAGTGCTATTCGATTGTTCGCAAGAAATGTCATCCACAATCGGATGGCCTGATCAAGCGTTTGTGGGAGAATGCAATGCAAATCGCGACTTGCTATTTGCTAGTTCTAGCGCGTGCTATTGGCTTTCAGTATCTAGATAACCCTAATGAGAAAGCAGTCTCAAACAGAAAGTTTAATTTGAATGCTTCTTTTGCTTTAAAAAACCTATACAAAGAAAACAGAAGTTAAAGTGCTTATCAATCGAAGCAATAAGAAAAGAAACAAAAACTGTAAGTACCGCTTTACAAAATTTAAAAAAGAAAAACTAATGCAAATTATAAATGCATAATTAAAGCTATAATAACTACGCTACAGGTTCTAATGACCTCAGAAGTCGATTCGAAAAAGAATTCTTTCTAAGAAATAAATATTCTAAATGTTAAGTCTCAGATCAGATTAACAAAGATATGGCCTGAGCCTATTCCACCGCGACCTACACTAGGAGTGTATTGTGGATCCTCAGTGGTTTTAGCACGTATTCCAGCTTCGGCCGTTTAAGCAGGCCTAGCAAAAAGCTGAAAGCTGCTTTGTAGATTAACTACTTGTGTTAGTAGAAAACAAAAAAAAAGATGCATATGTTGTTGGAAGATGACAGCGAATGCTGGATAACATCTATGATTTTATCCGTCATAACGTTTCTCATTTTGTTGGTTCTGACCGGTTTCCGATTCTTATCGTCAGAGTAAAGCTATCAATACCAATAGGGAGTGGACTCCAACTTCAAGTTGCTGACAGAAATTTAATGTTGAAGTCAACTCTCTACACATATGATAGCTTATTCTGACGATGAATAAGAATCTGAAACTGGTTAGAACCAACAAAATGAAACATGTCATTACAGATAAAAAATATCGTTAAATATTACAGTGTTCAGACTGAAATAAAATAATCTGGAGAAAACCTACCAAAAATTAAACTAAACCTTTACAGGCACCTCGTCATGAAAAAAAAAGAATAAATTTTATGCTTTATGACGAGTTTATCTATAAAAACATAAAATAAACAGGATCCTGAAGAAAAGAAGACATAGAACTGCAAAAAAAAAAAAAAGACAAGCAATACTAAAGATAGAGGTAAACTGTTTCTAGTGACATCAGCTTTTTCTAGCTCTGTGGACTCACCCATAACTATGAAGCCAATATTTCTAGTGGCAGCTATAAAGCATTCTTCATTTTCAAAATAAAGTTCCTACTACTAAATTTGTTTCATTTTTTCTGAAATCATGAAAAATTTGTAGGTCAACAATTTTTGAAGCTCTGAACAAATGTTTTCACTATTCTTATACACTATAAGACCAGATGAGGAGATAAGTTGAGACTCTCACTTTTCATTTAAGAGGAAAAGCAAACTGTTCTCATAAAAAAAGACAACAATGAAAACACTGAAATTGTCTCGACTTTAATAACTGGCCAATAAACCATGACCGACCTGTACTTAAATTAGACCAGTCTAGAAAATTCTTCGTAACCAAATAATAATGCTAAATCTAACATCACCGCAAAAGCAAACCAACAAGATCATAAATGGTTTAAAACGAAAAATGGGAAAAGCTGTTTGAATTCAAACAATAGTGCTTTAAAAAAAAAGAAGAGAAAAATAGCATTCTTCTCTTACAATGTAATAAGAGAAAATAAAAACATAATACTTATTGCAAGTAAATGAATCCATCCCTTTAATTAAACCTACTGAAAAATTAGGTGTTCTCATTACTACATATTTAAGAAAGAAAACATGATAGTTATCACCGACAAAAAAGCTATTCAAAAAATTAAGGCATTTTTTAAATATTTTGTTTTTATACTATTATGTATTATAAACAAAGCTCTGAATTCTTCTAATAGACTGTTGTAAAATGCTGCAACTTTTAGTTCAAAAAGAAGAAAATAGAAAAGTCATTCAATTTAGAAAATTTGTTTGGTATGAATATATATTTAAAATATTAATATCAGAATATCACTAGGCTTATGAAATAGTGAAAGCTTCTAAACATCAATGAGATGCATTAATTGGTGTTCTACTACTATTTCTAAACTGTCCTTAAAATCTCATTTTATTCATTTATATTTAACAGAATTTGAAATCATTATAAATTTAAAGACAAACAAAACAAACAATTAAATTATCAGATTAATGACAGCTAAAAAAGGAATTATAATAATGAATTATGCACTTAGCTTGTTTCAGTAGAACCATTTTTAGTCCAAATATTTCACACATTCCATCTGTAAGACAAAGTATTTATTAGAAATTTCATCAGATGAATTTACTGATAATGTGGAGCGTTATTATTGAAAAAGAAACTTAAAATGCTGTACATTCTTTAGAATACTTATACCACATGTTACCAGATTCATTTATCTTTCGTTGGTGACAAAATCCGAACATAAAGCACAGGAAAAACAAATTTTGGAATATTAAATATATAATTATATAGGTTAATTATTAACATTTTTTTTTAATTACCCCATGATTAGAGTCCACAGTGTATAAATTCATACCTTTCAAAAGTAAAGAAGAATACAGCAAATTACAATCCTTTGTATTTCCACGAACTACATGGAACATGATGAATCAAACCTGGATACAATTCGAAATTTTTACCGCCTTAACAATGCTAATGTATGAAAGTATATATAAAAGCTAATCTATCTTGAACCCAGTCATGACAAGCTTGTCAAGATTCAGAAGTTTTTAATTTTATAAGTTGCATATTTTATCCTCTTATGTTTGTTCAAACAATTAATCATAGATTGAAATCTACTTACTACTATAAAATACACAATGTAATACAATGTACACAAAAAAAGCGAACATTAAAGTTTGTTGCCCCCCTTCAAATTTTTAAATTATTTTTCACTTCTTTCAAGCTATGTTTCTTGTTTCAAAGTATTGGATTTTAGTGTTCCTTTTATTTTACTTACAGTTAGGAACAAAAAATTTAAAGATTCACTAGCTTTTAAGGTTAATTTATTTTTAAAAGAGAAGAAGTAGATCTTAAAAAAAAACAAGCTTTTTACTTAAACAATAAAAATAAAAAATACATCAGATTAAGCAATATTTCTTTCTTTTATGAATGAATTTATTATGTTTTAAATAATAAAATATAATAATCTTTAATGAATTTGGTTTGGTTTGAATAAAATGTATACTGAAGGTTATAGCAGTAACCATGCCGCGATGAGACTCACTTTTGAAGTGTTTGTTTTTCTCTTAACAGTTTTTTTATTCTTACATTAAAAAGCAAACAGATTTTTATGTAAGTATATTTTTAATGTATTCTGTTTTTTTCCTTCACATCTGCTGCATGTGTGTGTGACACTCTCACATTTTGTTTGTTTAGGATGGCTTTAATATTTAAGAAAAGGCTCGTTTAATATTCAAAAATAATAACAAAAATACACTTCCTAAATTTTTCGAAAATATAAACAACAGCAATAACAAAGAAGCAGTAAATGCAAAATTAATTACATGAAAATTTTCATCAGAACATTGAATTGTATTTCAATTAAAATCTTTAATTGGGAAAAGGAAAGAAAATTGGGCATTTTTATTTTATTTAAAATTTTCAAATCTTGGTAAAAAGTTACTGATGGTACAGCGTACAGTATTTCTTCCACAACACTGATGTGAGTGAATATGGAGAACTCTTTAGAAGATTAAAGTAAATATTTTCAGGTTTTCAAGAAATAGTAGAAGTGTGTAGCAGTTTCAGTTAGAACTCGCTTTACGAAATAATTATGAAAATAGCTGAAAAAGATGTGAATTGTTTGTAATCGTATTGAATCAATTGCTGGACAGATATAATAGAGAAATTCGGTCAGATGAGAAGAAAAGAAGATCGTCTCTTCCTCGAACAGAAAAAAAACACTTATTACAAAATATATTACCAAAAGCTAGACCAAGAATAGCTGCCCGTAGTTTTTCTCCTCCTAGAAACTTCTACAGTTCACTACTCGATACTGGGAAGGAAAAAACCTGTCCGGCTATTCTGAGAGTGCTCCGGGTGCCAGTGACCATAGATGCTGAGCGCCTTAAATAATAAAAAAAAAAAATTTACTCATCTCATCGAATTTTGCTATTAACCTCCAAATAAAAAATATTTTGCAGGTCACTACGATCGTGCTTTTAGCTTTAACGATAAGCAAATCATTGGCTTTCATATCTAATATTTGCAGATGCTAGTATACCAGCAAATAATAATCTAAAAGTTTTCAAAGAGGCTGGTTCAATGTTTGGTTCATCAAATATTAATAGATTTCTTAATCCTGAAATGGAAATTGAGAGTATTTACTACGATTTCCAATATATCCAGCATTGACAATTAATTTTCCAACAATATTTGCTAACCAAGTTAATATTTGCTACTCTACTAAAAATTTTTACTTGCATTGATCCACAATGCTCCATTTTTCTTATATAAATATATTTTGATTATTCTTGATGATATTTTAAATGTACAAATGTTTTACCATAATTGGTTGTGAACAGTATGAGGGTACCCCCTAACTTTCTGTTAGATTGCGGACTTTCCGTTTTTAAATTATTTAAAGGTCTTAAATGATAAGAATTTATCGTGACTAAATTTTCATTTTCTGTGCTAACTCTGTAAGATCTATTGTCATACTTAGCTACTATCTTTCCTTTCTCCAAGATTTTACCTTTCCTATAAAATACATTTTCATTAAGTTTGAAATCACTTCTATTCCGAGTACGTCTATCATCATATTTTTTCATATTGGTTTGCTAATTTTTTAAATGCTCTTTAAACCCACCAACTACTTTGGGATGCAATCTTCTTCTATAGTTGACAACTTTTTAACTTTTTTTTTGTATTGTTTCATTACCATTAGTATCAATTTGTACACATTCTGTGTCAGGTATATCCATATCACTTGAAAAACTTGATACAGTTGTATCAAAGTGAAAATCTGGATCACCATCGGTATCATCCGAATCAAAGTCTTCTTCTAAAGATTCTGAAAATAAATAACTGTTCTGAAATTTTGGGTCACCTGAAGATACTTCTTTCTTCCATTGCAGCCCTAAACACATTCCAGATACATATTCTGAATTCCATTTAATTTCTAACAAACTGCCACCATCGCCTTCAACATTCTCAATGTCCTTATGCCACGTTTCTCCTCTACCATATTCAGTAACTTGCACTTCTTCATTATATATTTGTTTGTTCATTTCATGAACTACATTTTCTACCTCCTTTGGTTTTTTTGGCACTACAAGATTATCTTGTGTCATTCCTAATTTTTGCGCTAACATTAGCCTTTTCAGTATCAGCAATCCTCACATCACATTCACTTACTCTTTCTTTCAAATACTTCTAAAGCAGACTGAACCATAATTTTGGTCCTGTTAGAGATCAGTTTCATATGCATCCCAAAAAAAAAGGGATAATAAATTCAAAGCCAAAGTTCAAAAGAGTGCTGTGCTTCCTGGGAAACAGTATCACAACTCAAATAGATTTAATCATCTTCAAAAGAACCGTGACATAACTGAAAAAACTACTCGATTTGTAAACGAAGTATTTATCTTATTTGGAGACATAGTGACACATTTTGAGATGTAATAATAAAACATCAAAAGTGTTACTTACATTCTGGTAGAAAACTGTCACAAGTACAATTTTTTTGAGTTGTGTTTGAGCTGTGTTTCACTAACAGTTGTGTCATTAGGTTTCACTTATGTCTCAAAGAATCGTACAGAATGTAACTCTACTAAATCACAAGTGTCACTGTGCGACTGATGCATGTGCCATCAACGGCCTAAAAGTATAATGTTACTTCTGCAATCAAACGGCTATTTTCAAAGAACCAGTTATGACATTCTTCCATTGGATGAATATGGTTCAGAAGATTCAAAATCTAAGAAAAACTCGAAATAGCAATTTTTCGAGGTGTCAGAGTGTTCTTCTAGGTGTGCGTATATATAGTGAAACTTACGCGTAGTAAAAAAAAAAGCTAGAAATTCTTTTTCAAAAGAATATCACCTGAAACAGTATACTGTTGGCCCGGAATTGGCCAGCAATAAGTTAAAAAAACATACCGTGACAGACACAGTCTAAGATATTATCCAGCTGTTTGGATCCAACCAACCACAGTAGTTATCTTTAAGCTCTAACAGAGACAAGGGGCGAAGTATTGCAATTAAAAAGATTTGGAGGATTTTATTTTTTTAATCGTGTTGAATTAATTATTCAGCATTTAACGGGACCATTGAATTCTAACTCCATTTTAATCTGGTATTTTCTGCATTTTTATAAAACAACATCCATATAAAAATGTTTTTTGTCACTTAAATAGCACTACTAGGATCGCTTAAGGAACTAGAAACCATTGAATGCCATCTCTTCACTAATATTATTAATTTTCAATTATAAATATAATAAATCATTGCATTTTCTTAAACTTGCTTCGGTTACTTAAACAGCCTAAAATTAGTTTTGTCTTTCATATGAGTGGCTAATTATTAGTGGGCCTTGCTCAACAACTCCTAGACCATGAATGAAGGTCACTGGCGTGGCTTAGCGGCCCCTAAACCATGATTGAAGGTCACTGGTGTGGCTTAATAGCCCGTAAACCATGATTGAAGGTCACTGGCGTGGCTTAACAGCACCTAAATCATGATTGAGAGTCAAAGGAATGATTGAATAGTCTTAATATAATTAAGAATCATTTTTGGGCTTTAAGTAACAGCAGCAACTTTGAACTTATTATTTTGATTTTTATAATAGTATAATAACTAAACAAGGATTATACTCAGTGACAAACTTATCGTTTATTGGTTTATTGTTTGAGATTTGGTGACTAGTATCTTTAATTGGTCCAGAAGAAACAAATATTGACTCAAATCATTACCCATAATTGTTTTGAGTTTAAATATGAATAAAATACAAAATAGAATGATATTTGGTATGCTGAACATTGCAGGTATATTTTGAGTATCCATTAATTGGGGGGGGGGGGCAATAATTAGACCATGAAGTAATAAAGTAAACAAGAAAAAAAACAGTTCAAATAAATCTTAAAATTGGAAGCATTGCAAACGAATACGCTGGGTTACATTTGATTAGATTGTTTTATTGACTCGAATTTTATTTTAGGCAGATTCCTTCCCTTCTCTCCATTATTCTGATGACTTCATTTTTGTTATAAGTGCCCGAATTAAACAGCAATTTAACTGTAACTTCTTTTTAACGAATTGCTAAAAAAAAATTTGTACTATTCCCATTGTTTTTAATTTTATGCCAGATAATAATTCCGACGAATTAAAATATAATCTATATTTAAAAAATTAGCCACTTTGGCACCGAAATAATCCTCCACATCTTTAATATTTATTTTGGCAAATTTGCAAATAAGGGAAATATTTACGAATTTTAAATAAAAATGGTTCCTAATTCTAAAATTGAGTTTTGTTTCCTTTTTCTCTTCAATCATAATTTGATTTTGATGAATTGAAATGCTATATTCCTTGGTATCGCTATGCTACCATATGGCCTGATAAAATGTCGGACAACAATCTCTAATAAATATTGTAAATATCTATAATACAATTGTAAAGAAATATTCGGCTGTAGGATAGATATTGTAAAAATCCTATTAGCTGAAAAACCTAGTGCTGGACAATATCTGATGGACCCGACATTTTGTTTCTTTTCCTTATATCTGAACGGTTTCGAAACTTCATCCAGCGTCAGGGTTTGTAACAGACAAATGATTTGCCCCTTTCAATGTTTCTGTCACACATACACCTATTGATTTACAAGAGAGATAGAATAGAAATATATTTTTTGTTTCAGAGTTTCGTGGAGTTAAGACAATAAGTTAGCAAAATTTTCCATAATACCAACCTTGAATTAAATTCGCCCCCTCCCTATATATAGTTTTCCAATGTTATTTAATAAATTCTTAAATGAGATATCTAATAAATCTAAAAAAACAGAAATGTCTAATGAAGGTTTGATGTAAACAAAAATTAATATAAAAGAAACAAACTCACTTTTAAGCTCTAAAATCAACCACCAGTGACACAACTCAATAGCACGAACTTCAAACATATCACTTTTGACGAAGATTTTTGGCTGCTGAAGCAGAGATTTCCTATTTTAAGAAATAAAGTGATAGGAATCTTGCAAAAGTTCCAAAAAAGCATTGTTTACTGTTGGAAGATTTTTCTCGACCGTTACTCTATGAAGGAAGAGGATTGTGAGTTTCGGTCTTTTAAAAAAAAAAAAATAAATAAAAAAAAACTTAAATTCTTGCCAATGTTGCGACAAACATATTGTCTTTTTCAAGGCATAAAAAATAAAAAAAACTATTAAATAATCTTCAAAACATATCAAACTTGAAAACTTATGTAAACTTTTGGAAATAAAAAGTTGAGAACACCTCAACAACACAGAGAATAGTGAACAAATAAACCAAATGTTAATAAAAACCGTTTAACCCTTTCGTGGGCAAAATTAATGTAGCAAAATACAATAGAATCTGAGGCTGAATATTA
Source organism: Triatoma infestans (assembly GCA_011037195.1). Taxonomy (NCBI): domain Eukaryota; kingdom Metazoa; phylum Arthropoda; class Insecta; order Hemiptera; family Reduviidae; genus Triatoma; species Triatoma infestans. The sequence continues at coordinate 130,722 of JAAEAF010001617.1, read as the reverse complement.
ATTTGCTAGAGTACAAAGTAATTGTAGGACAATTCCCCTTTTTAATCATTGTAGGCATGTGTCTACAAAATGAGGTGGGAAGTATTCTTCCCAAGGACTCTCTGTGGGAAGGATGGAAAAAATAATTTCTTCGTACCTTTTTTCATTTATTTTCAAAAATAGTGAATTTTTCTTACAATTAGTTGCCGTGGAATTGTCTAAAACAAGGATCAACGCACAACGGTACATCACAGCTTGTACACATGCATTTTGTACGCTTCTCTGCTGCCTTTGTGCTGCAATGACGACATCTCCTATACGTTTTCCCTAGTACAGGTTGATGTACTCCAACAGATTGAAGACGTACATCATCTGGCACTTTGCCTCGTTTAGCTAGGAAGATGGGCTTGGGACCCCGGCGTTTTCTTGATGAGTATCCAGCAATTAACTGTCTTGCGAGCCGAATTCTGTATGTTAGCTGGTCGTGCAAACCTCTCCCTCTTTTGCTAACTTTCCATAAAATGAAGCTGTTGACAATAGCAACATCCAAAATAAAGTAAAATATTCTATGCCACCATTTTACAGATCGCCTACCAACAGCATATCTTTCTCTTAATTGATCGAATTTATCGACCCCACCCATTATCTTATTGTACTCAGCCACTACCTGTGGACAAAAAACCTCTGAGCTTGTGTCATCCTTATTTTTCCTCTTCACAACAGTTGTTTCCCGTGGGCCATGCAAAGTAGACAGAAGTGTGACCGGACGATTATCCATCCATTTCACTGCAGCAATTGCTCCTTTCGTTTCAAACTGAAACTCGCCTCTTGCCAAATTGCTACACTCCTTCATCATTTTAGGCAGGTCTTTTCTGTTGGCCTTTACAGTTCCACAGGAATATACTCCACGTTTTAAGAGCATTGACATTAGTTTCACTGTTGTGAAGAATCTGTCAAATGCCACTAAACATTCTTACTACATATTTCATGCGTTAGCTGCATGACGACTTTCTCACCGGTCACTCTTACCTTTAGACTTCCCCGTGTAAATATCAAAATTTATAACATACCCAGTGGGAGAATCAGACAGGCACCATACTTTATACCCTCTTTTTACGGGTTTCATGGGCATGTATTGTTTCATGGATGACCTGCCCTTGAACGGTATCATTGATTCGTCCACTGAAAAAAATGAAGATGGCTCAAAATTCTCATGACAATTTTTCAGGAGTTTTTCTATTAGCGGTCTCAACTTGTGTAGTTTATCGTAATCTGCGTGATCGCGGGGCTTTTGCTTCTCATTGTCGTTGCAATGGAGGTTCTCTACCAACTTTTTGAAGTGTTTGCTTGTCATCACTTCAGCAATCGCATCTACTCTCAGAAGAGGATCTGAACTCCAAAAATTTGAGAGTGCAGGTAGATCATATATGCCCATTACAATGAGACATCCAAAAAATGCTTTTATTTCCTCCACGCTAGTGTCCACCCACTTTTTCGATTGACCTTTTTCCTCAGTTTTCCCAGTTCTGTTTTGCGCAGCATATAAATTCGTTTGGTTAACAATGTGCACAAATATATTATCATCAAAAAATTTTAGGAAGTACTCAACTTCTCGATCACTGGCACTAAAAACATGATTTGATGTGCCTTGTGTTCTGGGCTGAAATTTGTTTTTTATAATGGAGAAATGTGAACAGTCACTGCCCCACTCTTCTTCTGTTTCACTATCAGATGATGAATCATCAGCACCATCTGGAGTAACAACAAGTCGATCACCATCAAGATCGGAATTTCTATGTAACACCTCCTGTCTTGTGGTGTCGTTACATGAACCCCTTCCTGAGGAATCGTCTAATCTATTTAATTCCTCAGTAGCTCCGTCATCCCCTTCTGCCTCGGAGTCAGTTTCACCAGGTAGCGAAAATAACAAATCCATCACCTTATCAAAATGAGTAGGATTATTTAAATAGTATAAATCGGACATCTGCAAATAAGAAATACAAAGTAAAGAACGTCCAAGTTAGTGAAATTACTTCATGAGATGCAGTTATGGATGTACAGGAAACGATATTTATTCACATATACTTTGTAAGATTACGCTCTGATATTTTACTCAGTTTACATATTATACCGGATAACATTAGAAAAATAATCAATCAATTATCGCTTTTGTCTTTAATAGTGTTCAAAATTGTCATGATAGTTCGATAAATATAGCAAATTAAACCGAAAACAACGAAAACTCCCACAATCCTAATTGTCAAAGGAAAGGTCGTGGGATACATACTTCCCACCAAAAAAAAATCGATTACGACAAGTCGTGTCACGGGTAGCAAAGAAATAAAACTTTGATAACATTAACTGAACATCCCATTGCATAAAAAGAAAAAGAAAATGTAAGGTATTTACCTTAAAGACGAATAATCTGGAAAAAAATAAAAAAAAATAGACTTAACAGCTCATAGAACACCTAGAAACATGACTACTACAAAATAAAACCTCAACATTAGCAAACAGAGCAGAAGTGGCGGGAAACTGACAACTAGAACGAAGTAAGGGTTCTTTCCACAAGGTAACAGCACATTCTGGATGAGGGAAATATTTTTCCCGCGGATACTAGGACGACATACATTAAGTGGGAAGCCGGTTTCCCACTGCCTACGAAAGGGTCAGTATGTTGATATGGAATATACTGCATGATCCTCCCTAAGTCCTGTACCTTGTTTTCATGAATGGGCACCGGTGAAGAGTATGCTTTTTTTTTTGTAGGCAGTGGTGGTATTTTGAGTGCCTTTCCAAGATTAAATAAATCCGCCACTAATCTATTTATATGAGTTGATGCTGCCACAGCACTGGGAGTGCTAGCATCATATATAAACATCCGGTAGATTGTAATACCAAACGATACCTTCTGGTCTTTATATATGCCTTTGCCTTCAGAAGCAATGGATAAGGTGTTTCTCTTGTATTGAGGCCACCAGTGCTTGAAATCTATTATATCATATTGTTTTATTTCGGTCACTGTGAATTTATTGCTTTTACTCGATTTTGGTATTAGTCCTGCATACTCAGAAGGTTCGTATATCCTGTCAGTGCGTCGAATCAGACGTTTCGCTACACCGAAATCCCTATCGCAGGGAAGATCCGAGTATCCTCGTATAGGTAAATATGAATTATTTTCTTGAACCTTTGTGTAGCACTAGTGTAGCTAAAAACCTAACCACCGTGTGGTTTCTATTCTGCCCTCCATAAGTATCTGAGAAAAGATGGAGTTCTTTTACAGTCTGTGAAAAACTTCATCATTTATATATTTCAACAAGAACGAGCAGACTTCATTTGCCCTTTTTTCGCTTCGCCCTGATGATAGGAGTAAAATGATGCTTTACGAGTGCTGATGTTGTGGAGGCAGAAACTGAGCACCCATAGCTGTCGGTAGTAAAATATTTCCTGCACTGGTATGTCAGGAAGAGGCAGATTTTGCATGAAATCAAACAACAATGCCAGAATATCACTTCTTTTGCTACATACTTCTTTTAAACTGCTTATGTTTGTATAGAACTTTTTGTTTCTTCTTTTGTGTACCATGTCACCACTCTTTTAGCACTATCGTTCAGATGTGGGCTTTTAAGTTTCTGGCCAAGTTCTTCACAGGCAGAACATGTATCTATTTGCGGTCTACCAAATGACAAACATTTTCCTTATAATAGTGTAGATAGAATTTGTAGCTAACTTTCTAGGTAGGATTAATTATTAGGAACATTTCATGCATCTGTCGAACATCCAGTAGTGCATCAAGATATTTCACGTACGACTAGAATAATGAGCTTTTTTTACAGGGAATGATTCTATATGATCCCCTATATCAGCTGGCAAGTATTCCCAGGGATTGCTCTTGAGCTGAGATGTTTCCGCCCATTTATCCACAGGACGCTCTCCATGCTGAAGTAGGTTGCATAAACGGCGCACACGGCTATCAGTTAACTCGATGCAGACTAACGAAAGCTTTTTTACATACAATAATCTGTTTGTTATAAACAAGAACAGAGTAAACAAAGTTGGTGTTTCTTGCTTTGGGATCCTCTTTTTTATGACGTTTCCTCTCTATATCGTCCAGTTCTATAAGTCCTTGGAGGTACAAATCTTGCTCATTTTTGTTTTCAAATGGCTAAATTTTTTTTTACAATGGCTACTCTATTTGGTTCAGGTATTTTCATAAACACTGTTGATTGCACCTAAAAACAATAAAAACGAAAAAATGAGTGTCTATGCCATGTTTCTGGCCATTAATCAATTACACACAAATGCAACTTTGTTACTGGAGTAACAATTAGATTATTTCCTACCAAAACTACATACCGTTAATCTAAAGTAAACACGCATGATATTGTACATACGTGCACGGATCTCCGTGCTTCCTTGCAGCTATTTCCTTCCCTCTATGATTAATGTGTCGGAGCCCCTTCCTTCACTTTGCAATACTTTATATTCCCTTTTTTATACATATCTTTGTTGATGACACCTTTCTTGAGTTTTTTTTACTTGTACTGAACTCGTGGCACTACATTTACTTTCCGACATTTGTTACCTCTGGATGCTCCGACAAGCTCAGTGGAGGCGGGTTAGGTTCAGGTACAAGAAAAAAAAGGCAAAATGCTTGGTCTTCAACAAGTTTATTTTCAAAACTCAGACAAAAAGCTGTAATAAACACAAACAAGTAAAAGTGTACAAATTTAGTAATAATTTTTTTTAATTTTTTTTTTGTTGTTGCTTGCAGTTATTTGGGGAGTAGCAACCCCACGGGTTACCACACACCATGTACTCCATGCACATCGTCAGAACAGTACACAATACATTTAAACTACATACACTTCAAACCACAGTACACAAACTAGGGTCTCCGTCCCTAGTTGATTGGCGTAAGCCAAGGGAGGAGGAAGGGATTAGCTCAGTGATAGCGCGCTGGACTAGCAACGCGGAGGTCCCAGGTTCGAATCCACTATGCTGTTCTTAGATTTTCTCTTCCTAGGAGCCTCTATAACTCACTGTACGGTGATGAGCAGTGTTGTCTGTAGCTAGAGAAAACTGCTTGGAGGCCGGCAGTGCACTGAGAAGGCTCTGGGGGGGGGCACAGTAGATCTTTCAGGTCGCAGTGCGATAATCCCCCACAACAATCTGCAACACTGAGCGCATCCGCGCCTGTTAGAGCAACGCATCATGGGCTTGTTAGACGTTCCGCGTTAAAACCACATGAGTCCGAGACTGACGTGGTTTTGAAAGGACCTCAATATTTTCTCAATATACTCAGGTTTTATAAACTGCTTAATAATAATTGGACTCAAGTTCTTTTCGGTGGAAATGATGAATCTACCCCTAGAGCCTGTTATAGAACCGTTAACTCATTTTCGTAAAAATGTGGACTCATGTGGGTTTTACAAATGATCGATTGAATTATGGTTAGCACTTTTGTGATGTTTTATGAGTGATGTTTCGGTGTTATTTTTGTACTTTATGGGTTTTCGGTGTTGTTCTATTTGGGTTTTTAGAAAGTTCTTTGTATGTCCTAGATATTGAAGTTTACATTGATTATGGGTTCTCGATCCTTATGATTTGGCATGTACGATTTAATTTTGTTTTTGGTTAAGTAAGCTAGTTTTATTTCTGTTATGTTGAAATTTTTTAAGATGTTCTTGATTTAGTTGGTGAGTTGATGTATGTAGGTGATTGAGAAATAGAGTTTTTGAATATTATCGATTTTATTTAACTCTATTTCTTGTGGTGTGGTACTATGTGTGCTGGTAGAGGTATTTGTGTTATTGTTTTCAGTGTTTGTATTATGCTTGATGGTACGTTTCCAAATTTTATTAATTATGTATGTTGGGTATGCATTTTCTGTTAGTATGTTGTTGACTTTTTTTCTTATTTCATTTAGATGTATGATGTCTGTTAGCTTGATTGCTCGGAATATTAGATTCTTGGCGGCGACCCGTAAGAAAATTTAGAAAGGATGTGATGTGCTTTTTATATAGTTTATTCTCTAATCAAACTGGGCAGGTCAATTTTTATCCTCTTCTTCTCTTTCCCGCACCATCTTCCTACTTAACTGGATGTGCACCAGTTTTAGTTGAAGCTACTGTTACAATATTGTTTTGTGATAGCGCACTAAAGTATATTGGTATTTACATCAGCTACCTGATCCCATGTTCCTCTGGCTTGTCTTTTCATAATTGCTGGCTCTCTGTTGATGGAACTTTCTCTATACGATTTGTCTAATCGTACCTGTAGCTTGTAGCCAAGCTTCTGAAGTTCTGACAGAAGTTTCACTAAAGTGAAATAATTATTAAAAAACAGATTGTACTTTCCAGGGAGTTCTGAAATAAGATCCAGGACAACAGAACCCTCCCACTCCTAAATGCGGATGTGTGTTTCCAGTGGAAGCTCCTTGGTAAGGTTCACCTTGTATTATATAGCCAACCCTGGAGCAGACACAATCACACCTTGAAACTAAAAGGAATTGGTTTGCGGTGTATATGCTGTTTGGTGCTATGTCTTCCATAATATGGAACCATTGCTTCAACAACAGAAAGATTTTCTTCATTGTTGAAGCATTGCAAGATTGTTGTCCACATTGGCCTGATTTTTGCAAATTTGTCCCGTAGTTGCACTGAAGTAATGTCACATACATGGAAATACCTCATCAACCCGTCAAATCTATTTCTAGACATAGCTAAAGCCACTCTCTGGATGTGTGTATCAATGGTCTGCTCCCAGTTCATCCTTCTCCTGTTCGCTTGCTTGTATCCACTCAGTAACAAAATTGCAATAAACTATTTTATCTCAGATTCTGAAGTGGTAAATGTAAGACTGCCTTTTTGATGTGCATATTCATTTGTGTAGTTGACAATCATGTCAATTACACCACTATCAAAAAACAGTTCAAAAAAACTTTGTTGATGACATATTACAATTAATTTTTTTCACTTCACGATGTGTAGGATTTGATGTTATGTCTTTCTTCCTTATTTCTTGATTTCAAGTACTTCTTCTGGAACACCTGCTGAAGTAGAAGGTATCGCATCATCGCCTTCTGTCTCACCAATACATTCCGTAACAATTTCTCTTCCGACAAATTTGTCAACAGTTGCTTCAACACTCCCCCGAAGTTGATTACCTGATGAATGATCAATGCTGACATCAGGTAGGTCTTCGTCAGCACTGTCTTCATCAGATAATACGGGGTTATCCGGACTCTCTAAATATATCGCAGCTCTAAAAGCCTCATCGCTCATTTGAATAGAAGAAACAGCTTCCTCTATCGTGTGTAATCTATAATTAAAAAATGAAAAATGAATTAACAAAAATTTTTAAAAACCCTATACCCACTGGTTCTCACTGCCTCAAAACAAGTTTGTATAATTAAAACTGAAGCCACAATTAAAACAAAGTCGCCGAGTAAGGTCGCATTATCACGTATCGAATTGAATATGAATGAAGCTAACACTGGTGATAATAAAATAGATAAAATGTTATATCAGTTTTCTATAAAACACCCTTCCATCGCGGAAGAAGTTCTCGGAAATAATGATCAGATTGAGAATTGATGTCTAATTGTAAACGTTGACGAAACTGTGAGGACAATAATGAAACTATAGACAACGACGAAACAGACGGAAATACCGTTCATTCAATAATTGACGGTATAACAATAATTTCTGTACCCATAGTTGAAGGTCCAGTTGCCACCGGACAAAATTAAATAATTATTTCAACCATTGAACATAGCCCTACTAAACCAAAAATGTTAAGTTTATCCGGACAGAACAAAAGAATAATAGTACAAATCTCAATTTTTCCGAGTGACAATTTGAGTGCCCATTCAGTCGGCTCACAAATCAACATCAACAAACAAAGGGGGAATGAAAGTAAAAACAAATAAGTATAACTATTGTGAGCTAAGGGCTAGGGCTAGGGTAAAATAAAATTGCTTAAATATCTGTATGTTCATTTAAATATCCTGTTCATTCATCAATTTAAACAAAGGTGAGAGAGAAAACTAGGAAATAGCACAACCTGGATTAAAAAAAATTAATTCCATATAAAAAGAAAATTAATACATTAAATACACTTTGCTTCCGAAAGAAAGAAAAAAAAAATACAATAAAATAAACGTATATGTATATTCCACTTAACAAAAAAAAAAACTCTTATTAAAGCAAAGAAAAGATAATAAATACAATTCTTTCGCAATACCATACAATAATTTATCCTAATTATTAAACGTTAAATAAATGTATACAGAGATCAGAGATATATAAATAATAGTTATATATTTATACAGGGTGTCCCGTTTAAACTGGCCACTTTTGAAATAACTTTTAAACGAAGAAAGATACAAAAAAGTGAACACAACGTTTGTTGTAGTTTATGATGGTGTTAGGGTAGGCGCAGACATGCAACTTTTAGTTGTGCAACAGTTTAGTTGCAAAAATGAGTCCTACACAGTTAAATGATAACGCGCACACATGCAACTGATGTGCAATTGTCAGTTTAAGCAACTAAACAGTTTGTGCTTTGTCACAAACTAAACGATTGCGCAACTAGTTGCAATTGTTTTGTATCATACAGGTTTAAATGTGTCTGCGCACACTTGTGATCAAACAGTTGCAAGCTTAGTACATAGTGCCCAAAGCGAGATGTCTTCTCAAGAGCGACAGGGTAAGTAAGGAATTCATTTTGTTCGGACTTTTATTAAGAAAACTGCTTTAATACCATTTTATTATAAATTTCGATTTATTTATTTAGTTATTTACAATTTAATGAACAGTTATTAGTATATTAGAAAAAGAAATGTTCAAAACAAAAGTAATAATAGTACTACATTAAATTAAGTTATTTCAGAGTTTGAAGATGATTCTGATTGGACGGAAAGGTTCATCCAGGAAATTCAAAGCAGACCACCAATTTATAATACCAGCCTGCCCGAGCACTCTGACCGGAACTTAGTTCATCTTAAAACTGAATCGTTTAATTGCATGTGTGCTAAGGTGATGGCACAAGACGGTTTAGTTGCATATGTCTGCGCACTTCGTCATTCGCCGATCAAACTGTTGTGCAACTATTGCAAAAATTAAAAATTGCATGTCTGCGCCTACCCTTAATGTTATTTGATTTTATTGCCGCCTTACACCTGAAATCGGTGATTGAAATTTGCAATTTCCTTTTGACTCCCACTTTTTACTGCTGTCTTGAAAACTACTAAAAAAAAGGAAGAATAATGCCGTTAATTTCACTTCAATATTTCAAACCGTTGCCGAGATATTCAATCATAAAGATTAAATTTTCGTCATTTTTTTTCCTGTTTCTTTGTTTCATAAACTAAAATTAAAAGCGAATTTTGTTAAGAATTTCTAATACATAAGATGTACAACACTTAAAACCTATTTTAGAGGACTTAAAATAAGTCTCATAAGGGACTTAAAAATCAGGTAAAACATCATTAAAACAAAACAAAATTCCAGTTTATTTACAAAAATCTATAAAAAAAAATATTTCCTATTTATTCAAAATGACTTCCTCGGTCTAAGTGACACAAGCGCAGTCGTTGCCCAACACATACGAAGTTGCTAACCTTGCATCATATCTGCCGGAATTCGGGATATCTCAAAGAAAAAATTTATGTCAGGGTTACCAACAACTCCAGAAGTACTTAGAGAAGACTAAGTGGTAATATTGAAGTGAAATTAAAGGCATTTTTCTTCATTTTTTTTTTTTTTAGTAGTTTTCAATACAGTAGTAAAAAGTGGGGGGTCAAAAAGAAATCGCAACTTTCAATCACCGATTTCAGGTATAAGGCGGCAATAAAATCAAATAACATTAACACCATCATAAACTAGAGCGAAAATACTTCAACAAACGTTAAGTTCACTTTTTTGATATCTTTCTTCGTTTAAGTGTTATTTCAAAAGTGGACCGTTTAAAATGGGTTACCCTATTAGATACATATACGCGTATATATATACATCTGAAAATGTTACGAATTTTAATATTAGTTGTGAAAATCTTTACTCAACTAAATATTCCGGAGAAATTACTTGTTTTAAATTCCGGAGAAATTACAAAAAAAAAAAAAAATGCTTTATAATTATTACAAAACTATTTATGTTGCAATTAGAATAAAAGGTCGTTAATAGTCATTATTAGACAGATCTAGATAAGAAAATATTTATGTTAAAAATGCTCACACCTTTTAGCCGGTATTTTCCGCCTCCAAATTATTTTTGATGGATTATGTTTCACTAATGAGGAGCTGATTAAAGTTCTCATATATGTAATTGGTACTCACATGAAGTTTTCCGTCGTTTTATCGCACCGTATCTCGCGGTGCGCAGAGTGGCCACTCTCGTTTTCCTTACAGCTTTTCGGTGTCTGAGTCCCTGCTTCCTGCGTGGTGAGAGTCTCCGGTAATGCCGTCGGCCTTGAAGTGGAATTATTATCTGGAGATCACTTTAATTCCTCAGCCAGTCTTTCACACTTCGCTGTTTCCACACTTTAAAACCGCCTATTTGGCGAGGAATTCACCACTTAATAATATTCTGAAAGCTGCTCATTCACCTGGCGGAGGGAAAAAAAATCATTAACGGCCTTGCTGTAGCAGAGTCACAGACCTACTAACCCAAAAAAGCCGTTCACATTGCACACATACATACCCACACATAAGCGCGGGGGAGTTCTCTATTCTTTCCCATTAGACATAGTATTAAACTTTAGCCGGCTATAGGTAAGTATATAAAAATAACTGTGTTTCTACATTTGAAATTCTCTATTTCTAATTATTATATTCCATAATTTATATTATCTAATTTTCTCACTCTTTTATTTCTAATTTTAATATAAAATTAAATTACGTGTTAGATACAACTTCGTTACAATATACAAGTACTCTCCCTGCGCGTCCCACGTCCAGATAGGTGGAAAAATATCATCAACAATTTGATACGTGCACTCTAATGAGCGCTGGCCGGGTACTCCAAAAGCTGATTTTTCATACACGAAGGCAACTTTCTGCTGACTAAGGCGAATCTAATTGGGCAGATCTAGAGAGACTTATGTTGCAGCCTGACAACTCCTCTTCACCTAATTCTGCATAAAATTCTTGATCCTCCTTGACCAGGAGATGGGAGGCCCAGGTCTGCATCATCACATGCCGCTTGAGACCCAGAAACAGAAATTGGCGCGTTTCTGCTGAGAGCGGTATATCAATGTTGATATTAAGGCTATGCACTGTGAGACGGCATGCACTTCCGCTAGTACATAGTACAAATTCATGTCGGACACAAACCCTGCCCACCAACTCCAATCCCGGAGGCAACTGAGCCATCACCTCAGTTAGTATAATGTCTTAAATCCCCTCCTCGCTGTAGATTCTAAAGCATGCCTTACACTGCGAAAGGGTTATGAGCATGAAAATAGCTGAGCGAAACAGAGTAAAACAGTTTCGACCATCCACTAAAAAGAGTTTTACATAAAAGAGGTAGGTATTTTCCTTTCATTGTCAGCGGTTTCGAAAAGTGGGTAGCAGATTGAGCTAGGCGAGAAATGAGATGGGTGGGGTTGATTCTTCCAATATCAGCGGACTGAGTGTTCAGCCAGTTCATCATAGCCAATTGGATCGAGCAGCAAGTCGAGGTTGAAGTTTTCTTTTTCACCAGGAAAACTCACTTTCTGGTAATAATGTCAGACAATTCCAGTGATGATGACTATATAAACAGGATAAATAAATGCTTGCTACTCTATAGTTATCATAAGAAAAAGAAGCGTAACAAATCAAGATTTTGGATATTCTACGACTTACAAGATGAATATTTCAGAAATTACGACTCGTATTTTAGATCAGTAGAGAAGAGTTTGAAGAATTACTATCATTTGTAAAAGAAGATATAAAGCAACAGGACACGAACTTTAGAAAAGCAATTTCACCAATAGAAAAACTAGTAGTAACTCTAAGGTAAGAAATAAAAACTCAAAATATTAGTAAGTAGATTTATTCTGGTTTACAATTATTATTTTTTTAAGATGTAGCTTTCAATATTTATTTCTTTGACCACCAGATAAAGAATTAAATAAATAAAAACGGATTCTTTGTACTTAAAGTTGTTCATACATCGGTGGAGATGTTGATGTGGATGTGGATGTTGAAGAATTACTATCATAAACATAATTTGAAGCCATGTTATAAGATAATAAATTCTTCTTCAGCTTCACAAACAATCTCCAGAACCCTTTTCTTGATTCTGTTTTGCAGATAAGTCGCGGCATATTTTTTGTGGTTTGAGCCATACTTTCAAAAAATATTTCGATTGGGTTTTTTTCCGCTCGCCCTCTATTATCTCTTTCTTTTTGACGTCTTGGTGATTTTTTTTCAACTTCTCGTCTCTAACGCTCTTTCTTTTTCGTGGTGTTTGTGTTTGCTGTGTACTTTCCAATTTTTCTAAGGCGTTCTCCAATGATACCGATGTACTTTTGATTGTTCTTCTTCGGTGCAAGGAATTTGTGTACTTTCTTGGCTGGATTGTTCGTTGATAGAGTCTTCTGTGGTCACTAGACCGCTAATGTCAAACTTTGAAGTTGTTAAATTAGCGGATCTTTCGCGGTTTTTCATGTAGGGAATCAAAAATTCCATAATTCGTGCATAGTTCAGTAGATGCAGCTTGCCCCGATTTACCGCTCTTTTGCCACTTCAGCCTATCTCGGTGAAAAATCTCTCAGTTTCTTCCATTTCAGATTTTGCTGTCTTAACTGAAACAAATGACTGAATTTCAGCCTAACGGGTTACAGTGAAATGGTACAATTAAATATGACATACTCACAGTAGAATTTGATGTATTAATATTGGTGTATTAATACAATGGAAAGTTATTATTTTGGGTTATTTTCAACTCCACTGATTATGAACCAATTTTCAGCCTGAATTTTCTTTATTATTATTAATTAAATATATAAAACATTGTTTTTCCATGTGACGTTTCAGCAATACACTTGCCATTATCAAACAGGTAGTACTATTTTATAAATTAATTCATATCTGTAATTAATATACAATTTTAAGAAGTAATATAATATACAGTTTTTTTCTTTTTGACATACATAGATTTAGAAAATTAATTAATAATTATTAGCGTCCACAAATTAATAGCAAGTTACTTACCAAAATTAGTTATTGTTCTGTATTTTACTGATCAGTTTATTTTAAATTAAACGTCGTTATTTTGTTATATTTTCCTTTTTGTTAAAAGTTGTAGTCAATTTTTATAAAATATATGCTGTTTTTGTTTGAAAATACTTGGATTTTAATTTTTATCTGCGTTATTGTTGGTTTCTCCAACACGTGTTCCTTAATTTGATTTATTTTTTAAAATTTTTGTAAAAATATTGTTTATTTTTTGAAATTATTGTTTTTATTTTTGTTCTAACAGGCCTACAGAGAGAAAAAATTTTTTTTTGTATATAAATTTATTTATAAACGTGAAATAATATTTTTTGAAAAAGCACAGAAATTACTTACTGAAAAATTGAGTTGACCGTTCTATATGAATACTTGTGGGCAACTGTTTTAAGAACGATCTTGGTTAGAGGTTGTTTCCTTGATTGAAATGATAGTGTAGTGTTATATTGAAAAATTATGTTATTTGAACTTTTTATTTTTTTATGTAATATACTACCTTGGCCAAAAGTATTAGGCACCTTTAAATAAAAGTTTATTTATTAAAAGTTTAGTTGTGTAAACAATTAGAATAATTTTTTTTTTGTTTATTATAAACAAATTACGTTTACAAAACCAAATAATGTCCCTCAGGTTGATTAAATAGATCAAATTCCATCTCCATCGAATTTTTATTTGTTAATGAATGCAGTTAATGGTTATTGCAGTATTGTACTAACTAACTATTGTACATTAACTAACTAATGTACAGTAGTTATTGTATGGTTTTCAAGATACGGGGCTTGTAAGTTGTTTAGCTTTAATTTTTTCAATTTTATTTATTAAAAATGGGGAAATTAAGAGAACTTAGTGAAGTTGAAAGGGGTCAAATAATTGCATTATTATCGGAGGGACTTTCGCAGATACAAATTTCAAAAAAAATGAAAATATCTCGTTGCGCAGTGCAAACGACCATTAGAAGATACCAAAATACGTCTTCATTAAAAAGTTTACACAGACCAGGTCGCCCAAGGAAATCTGGCTGTCGCGAAGATAGGATTTTGATAAGAGAAGCCCTTAAGGACAGGAAAAAAACTTCTTCTGAATTAGCTAGCTCCTTTAGTGAATGTGCTGGAGCTGAAATTTCGGCTCGAACAGCCTTGAAAGGGTGCAAGGCAAGACAAAAGCCACTGTTGTCTGTCAAAAATAAATTAAAACGTCTCTTTTGGGCAAAAAGTATGAAGGACTGGGTATTCGTTGATTTTGCCAAGATTGTTTGGTCTGATGAAACCAATATAGAGGTAAGATTCTACTTTTAATATAGAGCAAAATAAAAACAAAGGAAAAATTAATAATCAATGTTAGAGAAATTTCATGTAGAAAAATATTGATTTTCAACTTTTTTTTATCTAGCTTTTCCCTGTGCCTGGAACTACATACGTAAGGCGCAGAGTAGGAGAAGAGTACAAAGCAGAATGCGTGGTTCCTCTTCAGAATGGTGGTACTACTGTTAAATTTGGGGTTGTATGGGTGCGGCAGGCACTGGGAAAATGTTTATTTGCGAGGGTAGGATGAACAGTGAGAAGTATACCTCCATGTTAGATCAGATATTATAGCCATCAATTAACAAAATATTTAACAACTGTCCTCCACAGAATGTCTTGTTCCAACAAAATAGTGCTCCGTGCCATACGGCAGCAAATTCTCGCCGCTGGTTTCAAGATCGGGGAATAAAAGTATTGCAATGGCCAGCACAGTCCCCCGACTTGAATCCAATTGAACATTTGTGGGGCATTCTTAAAAAAAGAGTGCTTAAACATAAGTGCTCAACGAAAAATGAATTGGTGAAAATTATTAAGGAGGAATGGGAAAAGATATCACCTGAGATTTGTTGCCGATTGGTGCAAAGTATGCCAAATGGCGTGAAAGCCGCAATAAGAGCAAAGGGTGGTCAAACAAAATACTGAAATTAATGTAAAATATTTAAAAATATATAATTTAAAACTTACTGCTTGTTAATTTATTGCCTTATTTGAAATTAATTGAAATTACATAGGTGCCTAATACTTTTGGCCAAGGTAGTATATATAATTATAAATTTGATTGTTATAATTCTGATTTATTGTTAATTATATTTGAGATATGAAGAGACAGAAAAAAAGTTAGAAATATGGTTGGCTGTTTAATCATCTGTACTGATAAGTAAGGAAGGTGCAGGTTGTTGATGTTAAAATAGATGTTATATATAATTTTTTAAATTATTTAATAAATTTTCATATGATTTGACTTGTGTACCTTCTTTACGATCATTTACTATCTTGCTTGTGTTTAAAGGTATGTGTATTGCTTCTAAAGTTTTTCGTTTATTTAAATTTTTTTCTTTTCCTACTATTGTTGCACTATCAAACATGAAATTGTGTTTTGTGGCTTTAAAGTGTTTTATGAGAGCTGTCTCTGGACTGTTTTTATATTTTATGGATTTTCGATGTTGGTCAACTCTTTTTTTTTTAACATATTTTTGGTGTGTCCTATATATTGCAATTTACATTCACATTCTATCGAGTATACCACTTCTTTGCTGTTTTCTATTGGTTCCTTATCTTTGTGATTTGGTATGTATGTTTTGATTTTATTATTGGTAAGATATGCTAAGTGGCTTTCAGTTATATTAAATTTTTTTAAATTATGCTTGATTTTATCGGTTAAGTTATATATGTAGGTGATTGAGAAATAATTTTTATGGGTGTGATATAATTGCGAGTTCATTCTTCCACTTTTTATGAAAATGAATTACACACCAAATTGCAATAGTTTGTATGTTCATATACAACTGACTTCCATAAAAATTCTGAAACAGATTTAATATTTTAACGTGACTAACAGTCACTACAAAAAAAATAAGTGGATGGAATGAGAAATATATTTAATTATTTACCTTGTTAGTCTGAAGGGAATGCACCAAGTGATTAATGTAGTCCCTCAAACACATAAAATTTCTCGTGTATAGTGATTTTGCCCTAAGTATGTAAATTTTTAACCAACCAAACCCCCAGGGCAATGCACCTACCGCAATTAACACAATCATTTTTTTAAATATTTAAATACATAAAAATATTTTTTTCTATTACTAACAAGTATATATAAACCTGATATGACAGACTATTATGGTATCGTAAATTAACAATCAGCCTAACATGATATTTCTGTAAAAACTACAAACCTTTGTGAGAAAGAAAGAACATAAATCACCTCTCAGAAAAAAAACATATTTAATGTTTGTAACATTCCCATTATATTACTTGTGTTGAGAACCTCACTTAACAGCGGCGTCAAGTTGCCCCTCAGTGCTGAGAAAATTTCGAAAACCGATACCGCCGGTAACCAAATGGTGGCGATGTAGATAGTTGGCAATATATTCAATCAGGCGATTCTATTAGCCGCAGTCGCTAATTTATTGTTTCTTGGTCTGTGAGAACGTCACGTGGTCACTTAATGTGCAAATTCACTAAAGTGTTTTTACCAAGCTTATTGTATAAGATAACTGGGTAATTCTGAGTAAGACGGCCCCCAACATGGCCGACCACTAACTACGGTAACCTGCTCACTCTCACTCTTCCATCACTGTCACAATGAAATGCATGACATCGAGAGTATCTACTTAACATTCAATCTGCTCTTTATACCTACTGAAACCCGGTTCTCCGGGTAGCTATCGACCGATTTCGGTCGTGTCGATAGTGGTGTGGCACCTTCATAAGACTTGGCAGCCAGGCTAAGTGCCCTACGTCTTTTTGACGTACGCCAGAGGGCTTTTGTCTCCGCGGACGGAGTAGCTGAGAATCTCGTTATTCTTGACTCTCTGTTGGCGATGGCACGGTCTTCGTTGCGTGAGGTGCATTTGGTGTCGCTCGATATTATGAAAACGTTCGACAATCTTGATCATGGGGCGATCGAGCGCATCCTGCGTTTCCGAAGATTCCCTGAATCCTTTATTGGTTATATACTAAGCGGTTACACTCATGCCAGTACACGGTTTAAGGTGAAGGGCAGGTCCAGTAAGGACGTCATCCTTCGAAGGGGAGTGAGGCAGGGTGATCCTCTATCGCCTTTGATTATTAATCTGGTGGTGGATGAGATCCTCCCATCTATCCCTGAGGAGGTGGGTTTCCTCTTGGAGGCCGAGCGCGTCTACTGCTTGGGATTTGCAGACGACTTAGTCGTAGCTTCTTCCAAGTTGAGGATGAGCTTAGAACTCAGTAAAATAGAGGAGGCAGCGTCTGGTCTGGGCCTTTTCCTGAACTCAAACAAGTGTCACACTCTCTCCTGTATCCCGGATAGACATGGCAAAAAGTATAAGATCGTGGCTGAACCCCAATTTCGGTTGGGGGGAAAACCACTCGGACAATCGTCCGCGGTACCTGAGTGGAGATATCTTGGAGTGGACTTTGATCTATTGCAGTGGATAGGCAAGTTCGGCGGTATGTTCGCATGTGGCTGCTTCGCCTTCCTAATGGTCAGGCTACTTCCATGCTCAGTCTAAAGACGGTGGACTTGGTATCCCGTCCTGTAGGACGTTGATACCTGAGCTTACTATCCGAAGGATTGGGAGATTGGAATCCAGCGAGTATCCCTCGGCGAGGGCGGCATGGCGTACGCGCCGTGTGCAGCGCAAGCTGGGGGGCGAAAGGAGCATTGGAACGGTTCGGAACCCCGGCCTATGGTCCTCGGACCAATCGGAAGGGATACTGGTCGTCCTTGCTCCACGCTTCGGTTGATGGGTTCGAACTGCGGGAATCTTTGAGATCCCAAAGTTCCACTCGGTGGATTACTAATGGAAGTGTCGGGCTACCGGGAAGGGATTATGTGCAACACATTCACGTCCACAGTAACTGCCTACCAACTAGGATCAGAACTTCCAGGGGTATAAGCAGAGTCGATGCCGGCCAATTGCAGGGCAGGCTGTGCGAAGGAAGAGACTGCTGCCCACGTCATACAGCGCTGTTTTCGTACACTTGGGAGTAGAATACTAAGACACAACGCTGTATGCAACATGTTGGCCGCTAGCCAGCGCTCGAAAGGTGGAGCAAGAGCCAAGTGTGCAGACGTCTGTCGGCCTCCGCAAGCCTGATATAATTGCAAAAGGCGGGGATGGCGCGCTGATATTCCAGGTTGTCAGCGGTTCCAGGTCATTAGACCTGGCCCACGAAGGTAAAAAGAAGCATTACGCTGACAACTCGGATGTGGTAAAGGCTATTGCAACCAGATTCGAACTCTCCACCAGGTTAGTGGAATTTACTTCCTTGTTTTTGGCCAATTATAAATGTCATGACTTACTTAAATGTTTTAATCATTGTGTTGATTAACTGTTTGAACGATATTTTAAATAAACTTATGCCGTCTGTTGCGGATTGTTCTTGTATGTAATTTTGTGTATATTTGAACACACCCCTTATAAACATTGGTGACCGCGACGTGATCTGCTATAGATATTTATAGTTTACCTTAAATATGTATCATAAATTTGAATTTTGTTTTTTAGGATAGGCAATACATTAAAAATATTTAGTTTTTCTGCTGTCAATTTCTTTTTTAGTTTAAATTTTTTGAGGCTTAAGTATATCTAAAATATGGGAGAAGATAAAGACGATTTATTGCAATTATTTTTAAGTACGGTTTTTTATTTTTTATAATGGATCTACTGAAGCTTAATCTTAACGCCTGCAATAAGCATAGTGGTTCACTTAATAAAGTGTGTGACTTAATGACTGGTTTCCACATGAACTACACAAATTCGAAAAAATGAACACTCGATATGGTCAACAATAGTACACTTGGTTCAACCATCGGCTGAATTTTTTAATATTAATGATAATTATCCTACAAAAGTTTTTCTCCCAAAACGCTGCAGTAATATTTTGACCGAGGAGTTGATTAACAGATACAATGATGAATATAACAACGTAAAATAAAATATTCCTTATCTATAAAGGATTTAACGCACAAAAATTCTATTTAGAGTTTATATAATGTATGTGTAATGATTAATTTTTTCAATACCTCATAATACAAAAAAGAAGAGTTTTTATTTACATATTTATTGTGTTTAAATTCATTTTTTTTTTTTTCAGAAACTAATATGAAGAAATTAGCAGCAGTGGTGGATTTCCATGCTCTTCAAGATCCAACTTGGAAGAAATACGTTGTGAAAGAATTGGCAATTGTAGACGTGGAAACAGCATGTACATCGCATTGGATTTTTTGTACCTCCTGCATGGGTTTCAAGTTGCCAATCTTTTCCCTTCAAACCAATGGCTAACCAAATATTTTCATGGACTAGCTTGGAATGATGGACTGACTCCATATTATCATTTAGCATGTATATACT
Source organism: Triatoma infestans (assembly GCA_011037195.1). NCBI lineage: Eukaryota > Metazoa > Arthropoda > Insecta > Hemiptera > Reduviidae > Triatoma > Triatoma infestans. The sequence goes on along the minus strand of JAAEAF010001617.1, from coordinate 111,163 downwards.
ACAGTCAACATTGTCCGATTATGATGAGGTACTAATTAAAGGATTAGAGAAATTACAATTTATAAAACATTTATATGTTTCAAACAGTTGTATTCTCAATTTAGAAGACTTTGGGTGCCCAAAAATTGTTAACTTTAAGAATATATTCAAATGTCTATTTCATAATAATACAAATTTAAAATGTGCAAAAGCTCAGGGTATTGAACTTGCATTGTGGTATCAGTTAAATAGATTAAGGGTTAGGGAAATCAGTAGTAATAAATTCTGAAATGTTGTGTGGTGTGAACCATGTCTATTACAAAAAAAAAAAAAAAAAAAAACTTGCTATTTTCAATAATAATATTGTATAACTAAAATATATAAACAAATTGTTTAATTATAGAGTAGTGGGAGAAATAATCATTTTATGGTCCCAAGGTGGTGGGTGAAGAACTGAAGATGTATGTTATACGAATGCATTTTCAAATGTCTGTTATAAAATAAGCTATCGAAATATGCTTTATATTGTCAATCATATATTATAAAATTAAGTATATAAATAATAAATTAGTTTGAATCAAGATTTTTTTTTGTTTTTCATTAATTCCTATTCAATCTGTGTGTAATACGATGCGCAAGAGAGAATGGAAAAAATATATATTATTAATCGCATAAAAACTACCAGTTCTCTAGGTTAAATATTAAGTTTTTTCTTTTCTCTAATTAATTTGTTCTATGATATTATCATAACTGTTTTTTTTTAGTTTTAATAATGTTTTACCAGGAAACTTACAGAAGTGACTGCCTCATAAAAATCAATAATAAACAATAATGGAATCGATATGTGTTATCAATATATACTTGATCGATAAATAGATTATTGTTAAATAAGAAGGGCATAGGGGATCCCTCCCTTTATGTTTTAGTGTCGAAAAAATAAATAAATATATATTTAATCAGAACGTACATTGCAAAAATTGTGCACACATAGAGGTTAATGCACTTTTGTGCGAATGGAAAAATCCAATGCAAAGGTTAATAAACTCTGGACTGGGGTACCTGGGGCAGAGCCTCTCTTTAAGTCCCAGTATACACATACACACACACACACACACACAAAGACGCACACACATTAGGGAGGGAAAGATGAGGGAAGTTTGTGGAGTGAGTTATAAGGATCGAAAAGAAAACTATTTTCCCAGTTACCACATAGTGAGAGGTGAAAGTGATGGACTTTGTATGACGAAGGTTGTTAGATCGCTTTTGCTGACCTCAGCCCAAAACAAAATTAATTTTAACACTCTTCTTCCACGGTGAGGGTGGGGGAGGGAGTGGATTATGTTATGGGCAAGTGAGTAGGGGAGGGGGTGGGCGGGGAGGGGAGGGCGGCCGCCTCCGGTTTGCAGAAAACTGTTTTAGAACCCGTCAATATTAACTACTAGCTAATAATTTTTCTGCTAATGCATAGCTCGTATACCAGTTATCCGTGGTTATATTCCGGCCGGAATCGCTGACTAGATCTACTACACGAACATCGTCAGATGGCGAATTTGAGTTTTTAAAGGCCCATCTCGCTGTTGTCCGTCATACATTTCAAACTTGCACAAGTAGAAAGAAAGTTCTGCCATCTACTAGCAAACAATTTTGTTGGGGACCAACGTTTATTGATTAATTGAAGCTCGTTTAAGGAATATGTATTTTTTTGTAAATTTTCTAAATTATATTCTTTCTGTATTTTTGTGTATACTGTATGTAAAAATATCTGTATATTTGTAAAAATAAATAAATAAATTTAGTAGCAAGCCATAAGTTCTTTTTAGAACTTCGGTTATTGGCCACTGGAGGTGCTGTGAGCTAGGGGGGCGTCTGTGGGTGCGAACCGAGCGGGCCAATGAGAAGGCGAGATTTGCACTGCACAGCCGTCGCCCGGCTATAAAAGAAGGGCCGCTTGGCTGTTTAGATCCATTCAGTTTACTAATCAGCTACAAGGAACACCCTCTAGCAAGCCAGTGGGACAATAGCCGACAAAAAAAAGAACAAAACATTGAATAGCAAGCAAGAGTCGCACAGGGCAGCAGGTTGAGAGATAGCACTGTTATCTTGTTGCCGCGTCTCTGATACGCGGAAGGCGGTAACAAATTTTATCCCATAAGATTTGGGATGTACTGCCGAAATCCACAGCGCCCTCTAAAAGGGATTAGCTGCTCGTCAATTGTTAAATATTCAGAAGGGAGAAAACTTCTTGAAACTTCTTCCCCAAAATTGTACACAATTCCCTTATTTCGGCTAATTTGTCTTCTTCCTCTCTTCTTTTCATATCTTCTTCCTTATCAGAAGAAAACACTACTGGTCCATTTCAGTCCCAAAAATCTTTTAAATTAGTGTGAGCTCCCCTAAACATTCCTGTCAGTATGTGGAGTCGGATGACACCCCTCATTTTATCCGAATCTGTTTACCGACAGACTTGGTAGCGTTTATATGAGGTAAAAAAATGGCGGACTTGTGTGATGTCGAGTGTATAAACTGTCAAAATCTTTTCAATAAAAATGATTCATATGTGTGTTTTGCAGTGGTGATTGTGGAATAGTGTTTCATTTAAACTGTACTGGATTGAAAGAAGTAGAAAAAGAAATCGTTGATGGGATTTAACAAGCTGTACTGGTTATGTAGCAAATGTGACAAGGTGAAGGTTAGTACCCTCACTGATAATTTAATCAAGAATTTAATGTCGACAATTTTCTCTCTTCAAGAAGAGTTAAACATATTAAGAAGTAAGGATAAAATGATAAATGAGACTGTAATTATGTGCAACTGCACCCCATTACTTTCAACGATTACAACAGAATTGGTACAGATAAAGGAAAATCAATTAGCATTAAAACAGGAATTGGAATTAATAGAGAATGGTATAGTATCTTCTAATACAGCTGAAACTAATAATGTACACAAAGTTGAAAACATAACCTTTCACAGAGGTAAGAATTCCAAGCGTAGCAAAAAAAAACAAAACAAGAAATTGATTTAATTGAAGAAAATTGTAGTATGCTGAACCTTACACTGCAAGTACAGCCGATTGAATCATCACATTTGATTATATTGAAAACAAGGGTGATACAGAAAAAAATACTCTGACGTCATTAGACCAGGGAACAATAGAATACAATTAATTTATGAAAAAAGGAAAATGAAGAACCTTGCAAAATAGTAATACAGACGTAAAAAAGAAGAAAATTCTAGTAGGACCCTCGCAGACTGAAAGTGAGCTTGTGGGTGTTAAAAAAGCCTGGCTGCATCTTGGTAAATTGCAGGAAGGAACAACTACCGAACAGGTTGAAAACTTTATACAAAAGCACTTTCCTGAAATAAGCATTTCAGTTACAAAATTAGAATCAAAAGGAAAAAATGGTAGCTTCCGACTGGGAGTTGATTATAACCTAAAGATGCACTTCTGAAGAGTATGCTTGGGCAGGACATGTTACATTAAGACGTTTTTTATTCCCAAGACGAGTGACAGTACTACCACCATTAGAAGTTTCAAAATATGGCACCAAAATATGCCTTGAAGGAGAGATATGATGTTCTATGTTTGTCGGAACGTTGGATAAAATGCGAAGAGCAATTGAAGCTGTGTGTTCCTGAAGGTTACAAGTTAGCAACGTCTTTTTGCAGATCCCAGGGTCCAGCATGGAGGAGTTGCCATATTCATCAAGTCTGGATTTCATTTTAGTTGAATCGGTGTGTGAATTTTCAGCTATAGAAGTAAAAAATTTAGTAATTGTAACAGTGTACCGTCCACCAAATAGAAACTGTGATATGTTTTTTATTACTACATCTAGGTTTTTAATTATATATTTAATCTAAGGAAACAGGCTGTGATATGTGGAGATTTTAATATTAATGTGTTACATAATGATAAAGTAGTTTTAGATTTTAAAAATTCATATTGTACGTATGGCTTTTATTAACACTTGAAGTACCTACTAGACTACATTCTTGCTTGGATAACATTATAACTAATATTGATAAAAATAATTTTGAAATAGGTGTAATTAATAATCACAAGTGATCATTTAGGACAATTTATTACTTTCTTTGATTATATACACAGGGACAGAAATCTGGAAAAATTGACCAATCTCACAAGGCCACTTAGAAAAGAAAATATAGATTTATTCAATTATTTAATCAGTATTGTTGACTGGGATAAATTACTTACTGGTAATGACAGTGATAAAGATTTTTATACATTCTTGAACATTTTGTTATATTATTGTGAGATATGTTTTCCATTAATGATTCAAAAACGAAATATGCCAAGTAGGAATTGGTACACAGCTGAGCTGCAGCAGATAAAGTTCAAATTAGATATGATTCATGAAAGAGTTTAAAGTGATAAAAAGCAAATAACGCAAAGCTATAAAAATTAAAGAAAAAATTATAAGAGAACTTTAAAAATAGCTAAATTGTCATATAATGAGAAATATGTAATGAATTCTGTAAATAAAAATAAAGGAATTTGGAGTGTTATAAACAATGCTCAGAATAAAAACCACTAAAATAAAAACTACCGCGAAGGCAGAAGATTTTAATATTTACTTTGCTGAGCTGCCTGAAGTATTAAATAACAACAGTTCATCACAGTATCCATCTCAGCGAATAGAGCAGTTCCAAATCAAAAATAGTTTTGTCTTTGTGGATGTTGTTGAAGAGAATGTAATTAACATTGTTAAGAGGATGAAAGGAAAGAAGACTGAAGATCATTATGGTTTTTCAAATTATTTTATTAAGAAGACAAATACATTCCTATATAAAACCTCTTACAAAATTAATAAATAATTGTCTGAGAAAAGGAACATTCCCGCAGGTCTTAAAAATCATAAAAATTATACCTGTTTATAAAAAAGGAGACATAGTGTGACCAGTTTCCGACCTATTGCTTTTGTGACGGTTATTTCAAAATTACTGGAATCACTCGTGGCCAACCAGCTATCTGCTTACTTTGAAACCTTGAAACCTTAGGGTTATTTAATAAGAATCAGTGTGGCTATAGATCAAACACTTCAACTCAACACGCCATGTGTGCCTTAGTTGAGGAAATATTTCAAGCCTTTGAAAAAAAAGAAATATGTGAGATCTCGTTTTGTGACTTGAGTAAAGCTTTTGACATGGTATCTCATAAAATACTGTTAAATAAGTCGCATAACTACGGCATAGATGGTGAGCAGTTGGCATTTTTTAAGCAATATTTAACAGAGAGATTACAATATGTGTTACAAGAAGGAGAACCTTTGAAATTAAGGTTAGTAAAGTACGGAGTTCCTCAAGGCTCTATTTTAGGACCACTCCTTTTCTTAATTTATTACAATGACGTTGGTGAGTGCTCCTCAGGAAGGTTCCTGTTTTAAGCGGACGTTACCACTCTCATAACGAAGGACAAAAGTTATGATAACGTTCGGACAAGCACCACTAATGGTCTGTTGTTTCTGGAAAAGTGGTTAACAAAAAATAAATTATCTCTAAATAAAGAAAAAAACGTCTCTTCCTGCTTCCATCTGATTTTCACAGCAGGCAAGTCGATACTTCGGGCATATTCAGCAGGTGTGACCACTGGAGATGCACACCCAGACCTCTCCTCGCACAGAAGGTCCTGCCACACTCTGGACACTCAACCGCTGACGACGGACCGCCGACGGGAGGCCCGGTGGAAGCAGCGGGAGGTTGACCGGTGGGTCCAACCGAATATCACTTTTCTGTCTGTCCTTATTCGTGCCCGCTGTAAGAGGGTGAACGGGGTGGCACCCATTCACCCTATAAAGCCTCCGCCCTTGCTTACCCCCTCCTCTGAATTGAGCGGGTCGGAAGGCGCATGGTGGGGGTGCCACCTTAGAGGGGTCCACACCTGCTGTATGGAGAGCTCGACAAATAACACTCAGCCTGCCCAGGCCAACTGGTGGGATGGACTTGTATTCCGCATATCTGGCCCAAGTAATTCTAGCTCTCTAGGCAAACGGCTTAAAGAGGCAAGCAAAGAGGGTAGACCCCGGAAACGGCTACGGGGTTCACCCCCTTCACTGAGGTTCACCCAGATCGGACCCGAGGGCCCTCAATGCATCCACTCAATTCAACCGTTGTCCACTTAAAATTTGTAAATATACACAGAAATGTACTGTACTCAACCCAAGCTCAGCTAGAACTCCCAATAAAATAGTATAAAGCAAAAAAAATAATGAATAAAATTAATAAAAATAAAAAATAAACGAATTATATAAGTATTTAGTGGTATGTGTCTGATCAAACACTTGCTGTGGAGCGCAGCCTTGCATTTTTTATATTTTTTTTATTGTTGACTGGCACAGAGCGCATCTGGTCCTTTTATCTTGTTCGGTAATCATGTGGCCAATATTATCATATCTTGTGTCCATTATAATAATTCTTTTACTCACAGCTTTTGTTGGACATTTCCTTGCTGCTCCAGAAGACTTTTGGCAATAGAGCGTCTAAATTGTAATAAACCCAATTCATCATTTTTCCAAGAGTTGTGATCATTTTTCTATGCCTGGCATTTTTGACAGCTGCCTCTAGGAATTCTGCAGTCAAGAGTCTTTATGTTGCTGTAAATTTATTAGTTATCTCAAAAACGCCCTCGTTTGGTTAAAAATTTAAAATCACTGTTTTTTGAATTTATCATGGAGGTAGGTGTTTTTACAGGGATAGTTGCTGGAGATACGAGTTTTACCTCTACCTAAGCAGGAGTAACTATGACTCTCTAGTACAATGTATCTCATTTATTTAGCTGCGGACACGGCCGCGAAGAGATAGCAGGGGCTAGGTAGTTGTAGTTGAGCTTGTTCCTAACCAGGGATGCCTGCTGCCTAATAGATAACAGGTAAAACTAGGCGATGTTTCTTCAATTTCATCACCAACCTATTCCATCAAATGCGCATGCGCGTACTAAACCATATTACAGGGGGGTTTAGTACATAAGTATATAAATAGGGGGGAATATACTAATAAAGTTTAGTACACATTCATACACTGAATGTGTGCTTTCTTCCCCACCATCATGCATCCTCTAATAATTGATTTACAAGGATATTAAAAAAGGAAAACTTTGATGATGAAGATACGTTTATTGTTCGTGAAATGGCCATCGCTGACACAAACTTATACATCTTGGGATGTTGGATGTTTAAATTGCCCAACAATGCTAACAACTTATCCCGTGCTGCAAACCGGTGGTTAGTGAACAATCATCATGGAATTGCACAAGATGATGGTGATTTAGATTATGAGCAGTTGGACCCCATTTTACAGAGCTGCACTTTAGGTTGTAATTATTTGTTTTCAAAAGGAGTGGAAAAATGTTTATTTTTAGAAAGGAAATTGAATAAACATGTATATGATTTACATGATTTTGGGTGTCCACCCATTAGAACATTGCCTGATGTAATTCATTATAAATGCCATTTTCATAATAATACCAAGTTTATTTGTTCACTACAATATGTGCATAGATTGGCCGCTTGGGCAAACATTAATAAATTTCAATTGGATTTTTTCCATTACCAGGTCAGATTAAATACTTTTACCAGATGTAATAATTATAACTGTGTCAGGAGAGAAGTGTTAGCTTTTAATGGTTTTGTTTATATTAAGAACGATACAATAAAATGTGTTTATTGTAATCTTGTTTTAGATTTAAATACAGTAACAGATTGTCCTTGTACAATGCATAAAAAGGCAAGCCCATACTGTTATTACCTGAAATATATACAGGTTGCGTCAAAAAAATGTCATACACACTTTGAACTGTCATAGACAATTGATTTCCCGTTCTACAAGGTTAAATTTCTGTGAGAAAGTAATGTTATGTTTCTTCAACAGGTTGCAGCAGTGGCAAGGAAGTAACTGCAACATGGCGGACGTGCGTTTGAGTTTTGAAGAGCGGAAGCATTAAGTGGTACTGGAAGTTTGAGAATGTAGCTGCGGTTCGAAGACAGTGGAGACGTGAGAATTGTACAGAACCACCTTCAAGGTTAACAATTACACGTCTACGAGACAAATTCGAAATTCATGGAACAGTGTGTGATATGCATAAAGGTCGATCAGGGCGACCTCGTACAGCTACAAGTGATGAGTCCACAACTGCGGTCTTGGAACTGTTTCAGCTTCAGCTCAAAAATCGTCAAGGCAAGCGGCACGTGAGAGTGATGTAAGTGCTAGTAGTGCTACGCATTCTGAGGAAAGGCAAGTTTCGTGTGTACATTCCAAGGCTGGTGCAACAGCTAAGTGACGACGATCCAGATCGAAGGTTAGAATTTTGTGAATGGGTTCAGGAGAGGGTGAGACGTGAACCGGGATTTATGGGTAGCATAATTTGGTCGGATGAAGCCCAATTCAAACTCAATGGAACTGTCAATAGGACAATTGTGTGTACTGGGCTGAAGATAATCCTCGCATTGCAGTTGAAAAGGCTGTGAATTTGCCTGGTGTAAATGTGTGGTGTGGTTTGTCTGCAAGGGGACTCATTGGGCCTTTCCGCTTTGAAGGTACTGTTACTGGACAAACGTACCTAACAATGCTTGCTGACTCCATATTCCCTGCCATTCGTGCATTCTACGGTAATGATGAGTTTTATTTCCAACAAGATGGCGCCCCGCCGCACTATCATAGGGACGTACGAGCATACCTGGATCACAATGTGCCAGGCCAGTGGATAGGACGCAGGGGACCAATCGAGTTTCCTGCACGCTCTCCAGACCTCACGCCGCTGGATTTCTTCTTATGGGGCACAGTTAAAGATGAGGTGTACAAACGTAAACCACGTAACCTGGACACACTGGGAATGAGATTCAGGCGGTGTGCGCAGAAATCTCACTGGACACTTTGGTACGATGTACGGAATCAGTGTTGACTCGTACTCAGCAATGTATTGATGCTGAAGGCCACCAGTTTGAACGTTACTCACATTAATCACATTTATTTTTCCAATTGGACATTAAGCTTTCCATGTCCAGAAATTTAGCATTGTATAACGGGAAATAAATTGTCTATGACAGTTCAAAGTGTGTATACATTTTTTTGACGCACCCTGTACTTTAAAAAACAATTTTTGTCTTATTTTTTTCCTTTCGCCCTAATTAAATACACATAAGCTATAATATTAGCACAAAACAAAACAGTTGTCTTGAATGTCAAAAAATAATATTAAAAGTGTAATAATATAAAAGTGTTATTTAAGCTAAATATTAGCACAAAAACCGGTTGTCTTGGATGACAAAACTAAGATCATAAAGGTGTTATTTAAGCTACATATTAGCACAAAAACCCGGTTGTCTTGGATGTCAAAAATTATAACATAAAAGTTTTATTTAGGCTAAATATTAGCACAAAAAAACAAGTTTTAGGTTGTTTAAGCTAAATATTGGCCCCACGTCTTGTAAGTCACCTCGCGGCTCAAAAAAAATATTAAAGTCCTTAAAGTGATGGGTTGTTAAGCTAAATATTGGCCCCACGTCTTGTACGTCATCTCGCGGCTCGAAAACGTATGTGTTAAAATCACATAGGGGGGTCGTTGAATTGAATAACCGCGTACCTAACCACAACCACTGGGCATCTGACTGGCCGTCGCCTTGGACAGCTCGGCTCAAAAAAAAGCGACCCCAGAAACGCCTATTAGTCACTACTTACATACCTATAGTACGAAAAGTGGTTAAGTGCTAATGTTTTTTTACGAAAATCTATCGTTCACTTCCGAGAAAATAAAGAAAAAGTTTTCTTCAAGGTCAACGTATTTTAAAGTAGAAGGGAGCAATATTGAAACTAAAATAGTTTTTAAATGAACTTTGAAGTCCACTTAGTTAAATAAGTTCTGTAACAGTTAGTAGCACGTGCGTATGTACGCTAAATATAACATAGAACAAAAATTCAGCATTCTCAGCATTAAAGCTTTTTATGCTGAATTTCTTGATATATCTTCCTCATATCATTTTTCTTTTCTTAATGCCTTGGTTTTAAGACTATAGTCACAATTGAGTAATTAAAAGACGTGAAAATAAATATAGATTTTCAAAAAATTTAAAAGGCCAGGTTAGCGACGTAGAAGTGAAACAATTAAGGTGCTAAAAGGGCGCGTTCTTCATGCGAATTTTCAGAAGAAAAACAAAAAGCTAAAAAAGGAAGTGATAGTAAAACTTACAAAGAGATGGAGCCTGAAATTTTAAAAGAATTGATGCTGCAATTGAGTAACCTGATCGATTTGAAACAGCTAGCGACGAAAAAAGATATTGCGGAATTCAAATTAGTCGTAGGAGAGCTCAAAAAAAGGACATCAAAATTTTAAGCTTGAAGTGGAAGGTATTGTAATGTTATGGTGAGATGTGTGTATAGGTAGCTTGTGGCGTGAGCGTTTTAGCAAAAAGGGCTTGTATGAATGTTTGAGATAGAGATAGAAGTATTAAGAATAATTAAGAAATCACCACTGTTAACAATAAATATATATCGTGTTAAAATAATAATAACATGTTATTTGATATTATAAACTTATTTAAAATATTGTGTAACTGGCACTGATACTAAGAGAGCGATTCCTGAAGTGTTTTGGCTTTGGAAGCAGAATGCGACTTAGTTGTTAGAAGGCTAAGTGCAGACCGTGTACTCTTTACTCTTTGAAAGCTAATGTTAGACTCTCTTCTTTGGAATTGCTCTCTTTCTTGCGGGGGAATTCTCTTATACAAAAGAGTTATCCTAACGGGATTTTGTGCCTTTGTTTAATGATCCGAATTTACAGCACCTGACAGTAAAATACACTCTTTTTGAAGTTAAATTCGCAGCATTAAGATAATTATAAAATATTAACAAAAATACAATTTTGGATACTATAAAATATTCCAAACTCTAAACTATTATTTTTCGATTTCGTCCTTCCACTACAGTATTATAAGGAGCGAGAGAGAAGGCTTGAAATAGTGGAGAATTACACTAAAAGGAAATATCTTCTCTTTAAAGGAACAGATGAGAAAAAAGGCGAAGAAAAACAAGATGTCCCTACATTTTGTAAGGAAGTTTTAAATCAGTTGTAGAGGGTTGATATAAATTATGATTTTGAACCTGTTGTACAGCCTGAATTTTTTATTTATTGTATATTACAACATATAATAAAACTTTATATTTTTACTACGACGTTTCGGTCAATATACTTGCCATTTTCAAGTAGTTTAAATTATCTGTAAGATACAAGGAAATATGTGATATTATTGTACAATTTTTTAACAATTACAAGATGATAATTATTTCTTTTACAATACTAATATAATATATTTTTTTGAATAATTTTTGTCCACAAGTTATTACTTACCTAAAGTTTTATTACTGTGTTATTTAAATTTCTGTTTATTCGTTTTTTTTAACCTCATTAGTTTGATTTTTAAGATATACTTAGATATGTTCTTTATCTGCATCAGTTTTTCATAAACCACGTGGTTTGAGTTATTAATTAGTTGAGATTTTTAAACTAGTGTATTTTTTATGTATATTATTTAGGCCTAAAAAGGAGAGGTTTAATTATTTGTTTAGTTTTTATTTTGAAATAAAAATTTGTAAATCTAAGTAAATTACTTACTGTAAGTGTGAGCTGACCCTCTCTTGGTACCATGTTTTTGGGCAACTGACGGAGAGTTTGTAGCTTGATAAGATGTATGTATTATTATATTTGAGAGTTCTGTTTTTTTAAAAGGTTTGTAGTATTAGTATTAATTTAATATGTTTTTTGTTTTATAATTAATATTTTAATTTTTTTTATAATATATTGCTTTAAATGAATTTTTTATATTTTATTAGTTTGGTATTGGAAAGGATATCTTTATTTGATATAGCTGGCTGTTGTATTAATTATAAGGTTAGGTAATGAACTGACAGGTTATTTTTGTTTTAACTGTTTTTATAACCATTTAACTAGATGTATTTTTTCAGATTATTTATTGTATTAGTGTACGGTTTTACTTGTATGCCTTCTTTACGATCATTTATTATACTTCCTTCATTTAAAGCAATATGAATAGCTTCTAATGTTTTTCTTTTTATTAAATTTTTTTCTCTGTCAAGTATTTTTGCATTATCAAAATCAAAGTTATGTTTAGTAGTTTTATAGTGTTTTAAAAGAGATGTTTCTGAGGTGTTTTTGTATTTTAATGAATTTTTGTGTTGGTTTACTCTAATTTTTAAGTGATTCTTGGTGTGGCCTATATATTTCAATTTACAACAACAATTTATAGCATATACAAGTTCTTTGCTTTTTTCCACTGGATCCTTATCTTTATGTGAAGGTATGTATGCATTGATTTTATTTTTAGTAAGATAAGCTAAGTGGCATTCTGTTATGTTAAATTTTTTTAAAACTTGTTTGATTTTATTGGTTAGATTGTGTATGTAGGTAATTGAATAGAAATTTTTAAATTCGTTGTTTTTACTATTATTTTTAAGATGTGATATAGCCTGAGTTTGATAATTTATATTGTTTTGGTTGTTATTTTGTTTTTGATTTGATTGCTTCCAGTATTTGTTTATTGTGTAAGGGGGGTAGGCGTTTTCTATTAAAATTTTGTTAATTTTGTATTTTGTTTCTTCTAGGTATGGTGTATCTGTTAATTTGGCTGCTCTATATATAAGATTTTTGGCTGAGTTATGTATAATATGCTTCGGATGCCTGGATAGATAATTAAGAAATAAGTTTGATGTGATTTGCTTTTTGTAAAATTTAGCTGTTATATTTTTATTGTTGTGAATTATTGTTATGTCCAGATAGTTTATACTATTATTCATTTCTGTTTCTTGTGTAAATTTAATTTTTGGATTAAAATTATTTAATTTATTAAAAAGTGTTGTATTTTCATTTTTATCTATGATTATTAATATATCGTCTATGTATTTGGTTAATAGTAATGGTTTAATTTTTGTTTCTGTTAAACTATTGGTTATTATAAAATTCATTGTGATGCCTGCTACATATGTAGAAAGTGGGCTACCCATAGGGAGACCTGAAATTTGCTTAAATTTTTGGTTTTTGTAAGAGAAATATGTATTGTTTAGTATTAATTTTAATCCTTCAATAAATATGGTTTTACTTTTTATTGGAGTATGTGTTTTTATTGTGTTCCAGTTTTTATTTATGATATTATAAAACAGATCTAATGGTACACTCGGGAATAGTGATACTACATCGTAGCTTACTATTATGTGGTTTGAATTTATTTCTAATGTGTTTAATTTATTTTTTAATTCAAAGGAATTTGCTATATCAAAAGTATTTTGTTTGGCAAGGAATTTTAAAGGTGTTTTGAAAATTTGTTTTGCTAATTTATTAAGATTTGAACCTGTACTGTCTACTATTGGCCTAATAGGGTGATTTGGTTTATGTATCTTTAAAAGAGGATACATTTTAGATATTATACTGTTTGTTTCCGTTAATGCGGTTTTTTCTGTTTTCTCTATATAATTATATTTTATTAATTTTTGAATGTATTTATTTGTGTTTTTAGTTAAAATTTCTATTGGATCATTTCTTATTTTTCTATATGTATTGTTATCATCCAGGATTGTTTCCATTTTTGTATCTAATTCTGATTTATTAATGAATACATATTTTTTTGTTTTATCTGTTTTTATTAGGGTCAAGTGATTGTTATTTTTGAGAAATTTTTTCAAAAAGTGTGCATCTTTATTGATTTCGGTATGTAGTTTGCTTAAGTTTATTTCTATTAAAGTTGTGTTGTTGTAAAGTTTTATGTGTTTATTTTTATTATTGATATATTTATTAGTATAGTTAAGTAAAATGTTATTTGTTGCTATTCTTATGGCATTTTTGTGTGATTCTGAAGTGTGGATGCTTAATAAAATATTTTCTGTATCTGTTATTAATTTAATGATGTTTTTACTTATAGTTTTTTTGTTTATAGGTGTGATGTTGAAATTTCTACCCAGACTTAGAAAATTTATTAAATTTTTGGGAATGAAGGTTTCTGTTTTATTGATAACTCTGTTGTACTGATTTAAATTGTTATAATAGTTTAAGTAATTTTTTATGTTGTTTTGCAAATTGGTGCTTGTAATGGTAGTGTTTTTATTGTTTTTATTCTGATATGGATTTTTAATGCTGTATTTGCATTTTTTTTGATGTTTTTTTATAGTGAGATGTGTTTTGAGTTCTATTAATGTAGGGTTATATTTTTTAAATTTTTTATCTAGTGCATTTATGGTTGTTGGTGTATTATTGTTAATTATGATTCTTAATTTTGTATTTTCTTTTTTAATTTTATTTAAGTTCCAGTAGGTTTGTTCTATTTCTTTTTTTAAAACTTGCAATGCTATCCTGTTGAAGAAATTTTTGTTTTTTTTGTTGTATAAAAATGTTTTATTAAAGTTGTTTTCTAAGTTAACTAGTGGTTTGAGTATGAAATTTGGAATTATAATGTTATCTAGACAGTATTTTAATGCATTTAGTTTACTTATTGTGTTAATTTTTTTTAAATTATTTTTATAATATTTTATGAGGTTTTTCTTTAAGGTCTTAATAATTTGTGGACTTACATTATGTATTATGCTGAAACAGTTGTTTTTGAATTCATTTAATTTTCTTGTGAGGTCCTTTTCTGGCGTTTTCGGTTCTGCCATTATGTTTTTCTTGAGTATTTTTATATTTTCTTAAATAGGCTGTTATTTATTTTACTTCAGTTGTAGAGGGTTGATATAAATTATGATTTTGAACCTGTTGTACAGCCTGAATTTTTTATTTATTGTATATTACAACATATAATAAAACTTTATATTTTTACTACGACGTTTCGGTCAATATACTTGCCATTTTCCAGTAGTTTAAATTATCTGTAAGATACAAGGAAATATGTGATATTATTGTACAATTTTTTAACAATTACAAGATGATAATTATTTCTTTTACAATACTAATATAATATATTTTTTTGAATAATTTTTGTCCACAAGTTATTACTTACCTAAAGTTTTATTACTGTGTTATTTAAATTTCTGTTTTTTCGTTTTTTTTAACCTCATTAGTTTGATTTTTAAGATATACTTAGATATGTTCTTTATCTGCATCAGTTTTTCATAAACCACGTGGTTTGAGTTATTAATTAGTTGAGATTTTTAACTAGTGTATTTTTTATGTATATTATTTAGGCCTAAAAAGGAGAGGTTTAATTATTTGTTTAGTTTTTATTTTGAAATAAAGATTTGTAAATCTAAGTAAATTACTTACTGTAAGTGTGAGCTGACCCTCTCTTGGTACCATGTTTTTTGGGCAACTGACAGAGAGTTTGTAGCTTGATAAGATGTATGTATTATTATATTTGAGAGTTCTGTTTTTTTAAAAGGTTTGTAATATTAGTATTAGTTTAATATGTTTTTTGTTTTATAATTAATATTTAAATTTTTTTTATATTGCTTTAAATGAATTTTTTATATTTTATTAGTTTGGTATTAGAAAAGATATCTTTATTTGATATAGCTGGCTGTTGTATTAATTATAAGGTTAGGTAATGAACTGACAGGTTATTTTTGTTTTAACTGTTTTTATAACCATTTAACTAGATGTATTTTTTCAGATTATTTATTGTATTAGTGTATGGTTTTACTTGCATGCCTTCCTTACGATCATTTATTATACTTCCTTCATTTAAAGCAATATGAATAGCCTCTAATGTTTTTCTTTTTATTAGATTTTTTTCTCTGTCAAGTATTTTTGCATTATCAAAATCAAAGTTATGTTTAGTAGTTTTATAGTGTTTTAAAAGAGATGTTTCTGAGGTGTTTTTGTATTTTAATGAATTTTTGTGTTGGTTTACTCTAATTTTTAAGTGATTCTTGGTGTGGCCTATATATTTCAATTTACAACAACAATTTATAGCATATACAAGTTCTTTGCTTTTTTCCACTGGATCCTTATCTTTATGTGAAGGTATGTATGCATTGATTTTATTTTTAGTAAGATAAGCTAAGCGGCATTCTGTTATGTTAATTTTTTTTAAAACTTGTTTGATTTTATTGGTTAGATTGTGTATGTAGGTAATTGAATAGAAATTTTTAAATTCGTTGTTTTTACTATTATTTTTAAGATGTGATATAGCCTGAGTTTGATAATTTATATTGTTTTGGTTGTTATTTTGTTTTTGAATAGTTTAACAGAAACAAAAATTAAACCATTCCTATTAACCAAATACATAGACGATATATTAATAATCATAGATAAAAATGAAAATACAACACTTTTTAATAAATTAAATAATTTTAATCCAAAAATTAAATTTACACAAGAAACAGAAATGAATAATAGTATAAACTATCTGGACATAACAATAATTCACAACAATAAAAATATAACAGCTAAATTTTACAAAAAGCAAATCACATCAAACTTATTTCTTAATTATCTATCCAGGCATCCGAAGCATATTATACATAACTCAGCCAAAAATCTTATATATAGAGCAACCAAATTAACAGATACACCATACCTAGAAGAAACAAAATACAAAATTAACAAAATTTTAATAGAAAACGCCTACCCCCCTTACACAATAAACAAATACTGGAAGCAATCAAATCAAAAACAAAATAACAACCAAAACAATATAAATTATCAAACTCAGGCAATGATATATCACATCTTAAAAATAATAGTAAAAACAACGAATTTAAAAATTTCTACTCAATTACCTACATACACAATCTAACCAATAAAATCAAACAAGTTTTAAAAAAATTTAACATAACAGAATGCCACTTAGCTTATCTTACTAAAAATAAAATCAATGCATACATACCTTCACATAAAGATAAGGATCCAGTGGAAAAAAGCAAAGAACTTGTATATGCTATAAATTGTTGTTGTAAATTGAAATATATAGGCCACACCAAGAATCACTTAAAAATTAGAGTAAACCAACACAAAAATTCATTAAAATACAAAAACACCTCAGAAACATCTCTTTTAAAACACTATAAAACTACTAAACATAACTTTGATTTTGATAATGCAAAAATACTTGACAGAGAAAAAAATTTAATAAAAAGAAAAACATTAGAAGCTATTCATATTGCTTTAAATGAAGGAAGTATAATAAATGATCGTAAAGAAGGCATACAAGTAAAACCGTACACTAATACAATAAATAATCTGAAAAAATACATCTAGTTAAATGGTTATAAAAACAGTTAAAACAAAAATAACCTGTCAGTTCATTACCTAACCTTATAATTAATACAACAGCCAGCTATATCAAATAAAGATATCTTTTCTAATACCAAACTAATAAAATATAAAAAATTCATTTAAAGCAATATAAAAAAATTTAAATATTAATTATAAAACAAAAAACATATTAAACTAATACTAATATTACAAACCTTTTAAAAAAACAGAACTCTCAAATATAATAATACATACATCTTATCAAGCTACAAACTCTCCGTCAGTTGCCCAAAAAACATGGTACCAAGAGAGGGTCAGCTCACACTTACAGTAAGTAATTTACTTAGATTTACAAATCTTTATTTCAAAATAAAAACTAAACAAATAATTAAACCTCTCCTTTTTAGGCCTAAATAATATACATAAAAAATACACTAGTTAAAAATCTCAACTAATTAATAACTCAAACCACGTGGTTTATGAAAAACTGATGCAGATAAAGAACATATCTAAGTATATCTTAAAAATCAAACTAATGAGGTTAAAAAAAACGAATAAACAGAAATTTAAATAACACAGTAATAAAACTTTAGGTAAGTAATAACTTGTGGACAAAAATTATTCAAAAAAATATATTATATTAGTATTGTAAAAGAAATAATTATCATCTTGTAATTGTTAAAAAATTGTACAATAATATCACATATTTCCTTGTATCTTACAGATAATTTAAACTACTTGAAAATGGCAAGTATATTGACCGAAACGTCGTAGTAAAAATATAAAGTTTTATTATATGTTGTAATATACAATAAATAAAAAATTCAGGCTGTACAACAGGTTCAAAATCATAATTTATATCAACCCTCTACAACTGAAGTAAAATAAATAACAGCCTATTTAAGAAAATATAAAAATACTCAAGAAAAACATAATGGCAGAACCGAAAACGCCAGAAAAGGACCTCACAAGAAAATTAAATGAATTCAAAAACAACTGTTTCAGCATAATACATAATGTAAGTCCACAAATTATTAAGACCTTAAAGAAAAACCTCATAAAATATTATAAAAATAATTTAAAAAAAATTAACATAATTAGTAAACTAAACGCATTAAAATACTGTCTAAATAACATTATAATTCCAAATTTCATACTCAAACCACTAGTTAACTTAGAAAACAACTTTAATAAAACATTTTTATACAACAAAAAAAACAAAAATTTCTTCAACAGGATAGCATTGCAAGTTTTAAAAAAAGAAATAGAACAAACCTACTGGAACTTAAATAAAATTAAAAAAGAAAATACAAAATTAAGAATCATAATTAACAATAATACACCAACAACCATAAATGCACTAGATAAAAAATTTAAAAAATATAACCCTACATTAATAGAACTCAAAACACATCTCACTATAAAAAAACATCAAAAAAAATGCAAATACAGCATTAAAAATCCATATCAAAATAAAAACAATAAAAACACTACCATTACAAGCACCAATTTGCAAAACAACATAAAAAATTACTTAAACTATTATAACAATTTAAATCAGTACAACAGAGTTATCAATAAAACAGAAACCTTCATTCCCAAAAATTTAATAAATTTTCTAAGTCTGGGTAGAAATTTCAACATCACACCTATAAACAAAAAAACTATAAGTAAAAACATCATTAAATTAATAACAGATACAGAAAATATCTTATTAAGCATCCACACTTCAGAATCACACAAAAATGCTATAAGAATAGCAACAAATAACATTTTACTTAACTATACTAATAAATATATCAATAATAAAAATAAACACATAAAACTTTACAGCAACACAACTTTAATAGAAATAAACTTAAGCAAACTACATACCGAAATCAATAAAGATGCACACTTTTTGAAAAAATTTCTCAAAAATAACAATCACTTGACCCTAATAAAAACAGATAAAACAAAAAAATATGTATTCATTAATAAATCAGAATTAGATACAAAAATGGAAACAATCCTGGATGATAAAAATACATATAGAAAAATAAGAAATGATCCAATAGAAATTTTAACTAAAAACACAAATAAATACATTCAAAAATTAATAAAATATAATTATATAGAGAAAACAGAAAAAACCGCATTAACAGAAATAAACAGTATAATATCTAAAATGTATCCTCTTTTAAAGATACATAAACCAAATCACCCTATTAGGCCAATAGTAGACAGTACAGGTTCAAATCTTAATAAATTAGCAAAACAAATTTTCAAAACACCTTTAAAATTCCTTGCCAAACAAAATACTTTTGATATAGCAAATTCCTTTGAATTAAAAAATAAATTAAACACATTAGAAATAAATTCAAACCACATAATAGTAAGCTACGATGTAGTATCACTATTCCCGAGTGTACCATTAGATCTGTTTTATAATATCATAAATAAAAACTGGGACACAATAAAAACACATACTCCAATAAAAAGTAAAACCATATTTATTGAAGGATTAAAATTAATACTAAACAATACATATTTCTCTTACAAAAACCAAAAATTTAAGCAAATTTCAGGTCTCCCTATGGGTAGCCCACTTTCTACATATGTAGCAGGCATCACAATGAATTTTATAATAACCAATAGTTTAACAGAAACAAAAATTAAACCATTACTATTAACCAAATACATAGACGATATATTAATAATCATAGATAAAAATGAAAATACAACACTTTTTAATAAATTAAATAATTTTAATCCAAAAATTAAATTTACACAAGAAACAGAAATGAATAATAGTATAAACTATCTGGACATAACAATAATTCACAACAATAAAAATATAACAGCTAAATTTTACAAAAAACAAATCACATCAAACTTATTTCTTAATTATCTATCCAGGCATCCGAAGCATATTATACATAACTCAGCCAAAAATCTTATATATAGAGCAGCCAAATTAACAGATACACCATACCTAGAAGAAACAAAATACAAAATTAACAAAATTTTAATAGAAAACGCCTACCCCCCTTACACAATAAACAAATACTGGAAGCAATCAAATCAAAAACAAAATAACAACCAAAACAATATAAATTATCAAACTCAGGCTATACCACATCTTAAAAATAATAGTAAAAACAACGAATTTAAAAATTTCTATTCAATTACCTACATACACAATCTAACCAATAAAATCAAACAAGTTTTAAAAAAATTTAACATAACAGAATGCCACTTAGCTTATCTTACTAAAAATAAAATCAATGCATACATACCTTCACATAAAGATAAGGATCCAGTGGAAAAAAGCAAAGAACTTGTATATGCTATAAATTGTTGTTGTAAATTGAAATATATAGGCCACAACAAGAATCACTTAAAAATTAGAGTAAACCAACACAAAAATTCATTAAAATACAAAAACACCTCAGAAACATCTCTTTTAAAACACTATAAAACTACTAAACATAACTTTGATTTTGATAATGCAAAAATACTTGACAGAGAAAAAAATTTAATTAAAAGAAAAACATTAGAAGCTATTCATATTGCTTTAAATGAAGGAAGTATAATAAATGATCGTAAAGAAGGCATACAAGTAAAACCGTACACTAATATAATAAATAATCTGAAAAAATACATCTAGTTAAATGGTTATAAAAACAGTTAAAACAAAAATAACCTGTCAGTTCATTACCTAACCTTATAATTAATACAACAGCCAGCTATATCAAATAAAGATATCTTTTCTAATACCAAACTAATAAAATATAAAAAATTCATTTAAAGCAATATATAAAAAAAATTTAAATATTAATTATAAAACAAAAAACATATTAAACTAATACTAATATTACAAACCTTTTAAAAAAACAGAACTCTCAAATATAATAATACATACATCTTATCAAGCTACAAACTCTCCGTCAGTTGCCCAAAAAACATGGTACCAAGAGAGGGTCAGCTCACACTTACAGTAAGTAATTTACTTAGATTTACAAATCTTTATTTCAAAATAAAAACTAAACAAATAATTAAACCTCTCCTTTTTAGGCCTAAATAATATACATAAAAAATACACTAGTTTAAAAATCTCAACTAATTAATAACTCAAACCACGTGGTTTATGAAAAACTGATGCAGATAAAGAACATATCTAAGTATATCTTAAAAATCAAACTAATGAGGTTAAAAAAAACGAATAAACAGAAATTTAAATAACACAGTAATAAAACTTTAGGTAAGTGATAACTTGTGGACAAAAATTATTCAAAAAATATATTATATTAGTATTGTAAAAGAAATAATTATCATCTTGTAATTGTTAAAAAATTGTACAATAATATCACATTTTCCTTGTATCTTACAGATAATTTAAACTACTTGAAAATGGCAAGTATATTGACCGAAACGTCGTAGTAAAAATATAAAGTTTTATTATATGTTGTAATATACAATAAATAAAAAATTCAGGCTGTACAACAGGTTCAAAATCATAATTTATATCAACCCTCTACAACTGAAGTAAAATAAATAACAGCCTATTTAAGAAAATATAAAAATACTCAAGGAAGTTTTAAATATGTACAGTAAGGGATGCGGCGTTTACAGTCGGAAGGGGGCGTAAAGGGGCCTCAATAATTAAAGTTGTGTTTAGAAATTACGAAATAGTGTCAGAAGTCCTGAACAATGTTAATAAGCTAAAAGGAACCGATTTCATTATAGACAGGGATTAATCCTAGCATACAAGAATGAAGAGGAATAAACTTTTATATGTAAAAAGTAAATTTTAAAGAGAGGTAAGAACGTGAGAATTCTTATAGTGTCAGAATCATTATACATTGAAGGAAAAAAGTATCTTTGGCAGGGCGGGGAAGGGCTGAAGGGAAGGAAAGAAGCAGACAACTGGTTAAGGGTACCAGAAGGAGAGGATACTTGGACCCGACGCTGTATTGAACACAGAACTTCATCGTCTAAATTCACAGAAGAAAGCAGGGGCTGAGAATCGACAGTCTGTCAAAAAAATTGTAAGAAAGGTAGTGTATAATTTAATTTGTTATGTTATAATATAAATAATTTAAAAAGTAAATTAGCAGAAGCGAGTTTTTTAAGTTATATAAAGAGTTATGAAATTATTTGTTTATTAGAAACGCATGTAAATAGCAGACAATATTAGTAATTATGAGTATTATTTTTCGGAATATAGATTGCGGAGGATCCCAGCTAAGAGGGTTTCCAAATTTGGATGGGCGAGCGGGAGTTGTTTGATTGGTGATAAGATGGATTTGTTTCATAAAGGCACAATCTCCTTTGTAAATCTTTTTGAAAGGGAAATATTCCCGACTCCCATCAGATCTCCCATTAACTGTATAAATGTTGTTCCTGTTTATTTAAATATTAATAACTGGGAAGATGATTTTATGGTTGTTCGGTATCCGAATTTAAATTTGCTGCCGTCAGAATATAACAATTTATCAATCTTTAGGCTGTGTCCTAAATGTAGAGAGGGGGTAGTCCCTTTAATTACCCTCTCCAGTCAGTCACTCTAAAGTACTCGTACAAGGCAGTGTATGTGTGCAAACGTAATTTGTCTATTCAATTTAGACGTTTTCCTTACGTGAAAACCCAAGTTTTGCCACTTCTGATTTTCCTCGGGGTTAGTGTTAATAAATGAGTCACGCAGTTCTTAACATCTCAGCACCTTAATAAAGGCTACTTTTCAGTTGTTGGAAGACAAATATTTGCAGTTGTTGGAAATCGATAAGGAGGTGATGGAGGAGCTACTGGACACAGGGAATAAAGAGGTAAACGTCGAGAAGGTGATAGAAGATGATATGGAAAGGGCAGAGCCATTGCTCCTTTAGATGACAACTCACCTGGTGTCCTAATAAGTTCACCCCCTTCACTGAGGTTCACCCAGATCGGACCCGAGTCGCCCCGAGGGCCCTCAATGCGTCCACTCAATTCAACCGTTGTCCACTTAAAATTTGTAAATATACACAGAAATGTACTGTACTCAACCCAAGCTCAGCTAGAACTCCCAATAAAATAGTATAAAGCAAAAAAAAATAATGAATAAAATTAATAAAAATAAAAAATAAACAAACTATATAATTATTTTGGTATGTGTCTGATCAAACACTTGCTGTGGAGCGCAACCTTGCATTTTTTATATTTTTTTTATTGTTGACTGGCACAGAGCGCATCTGGTCCTTTTATCTTGTTCGGTAATCAGTGGCCAATATTATCATATCTTGTGTCCATTATAATAATTCTTTTACTCACAGCTTTTGTTGGACATTTCCTTGCTGCTCCAGAAGACTTTTGGCAATAGAGCGTCTAAATTGTAATAAACCCATTTCATCATTTTTCCAAGAGTTGTGATCATTTTTCTATGCCTGGCATTTTAGACAGCTGCCTCTAGGAATTCTGCAGTCAAGAGTCTTTATGTTGCTGTAAATTTATTAGTATCTCAAAAACGCCCTCGTTTGGTTAAAAATTTAAAATCACTGTTTTTTGAATTTATCATGGATGTAGGTGTTTTTACAGGGATAGTTGCTGGAGATACGAGTTTTACCTCTACCTAAGCAGGAGTAACTATGACTCTCTAGTACAATGTATCTCATTTATTTAGCTGCGGACACGGCCGCGAGGAGATAGCAGGGGCTAGTTGTAATTGAGCTTGTTCCTAGCCAGGGATGCCTGCTGCTTAAAAGATAACAGGTAAAACTAGGCGATGTTTCTTCAATTTCATCACCAACCTACTCCATCACATGCGCATGCGCGTACTAAACCATATTACAGGGGGCTTTAGTACATATATAAATAGGGGGGAATATACTAATAAAGTTTAGTTCACATTCATATACTGTATGTATGCCTTCTTCCCCACCATGATGCATCCTCTAATAATTCTCTGTGATGCAGTTAGTCGAAGAAAGAACCATAGCGTACGAAATTCTTCTGGATTTTTCCTCGACCTTGGTCCTCACTCTAG
Organism: Triatoma infestans; assembly: GCA_011037195.1. Lineage (NCBI taxonomy): Eukaryota > Metazoa > Arthropoda > Insecta > Hemiptera > Reduviidae > Triatoma > Triatoma infestans. The sequence goes on along the minus strand of JAAEAF010001617.1, from coordinate 86,981 downwards.
TAATATTCATAGAGTCAGAGAAAACCTCTAACTCTACCACCCCCAAGATAAGAGTCTTGTAAGGCTCTCATCTTGGTCAGACTAAGCCTGCACCAATCTCAAAAGACTCCAATAAAGGATATAACATGCATGCTATTTTTCTCTGATCACTCCAAGGGTTTCCATGGATTCTAGTTGATCATTGTCGGATAATTGGTTGATTTATCGAATTAATCGATAAAGGTAAATCGAGGGAGGTAAAAGAATGGTTCATGGAACTTTACCTTGGGTACTGTACTGTTTTTACTGTGGCGTACAACTAATGTGTAATTCTGTTTGTATATTTTGTTTATCTGTTTTATCAAGCCGTTTAAAGCAAAAAAATACTGTGTTCTGAGAATTTGTATTCCATTACTTTTGATCAATTTGAAATATAGTGAACGTAATTGAAAACTATGTTCCATTCTCATGTACCTGAAACATTTGGATGTTGATTTAACATTGTGGCTACCGTGACTGGAATTTTTTGTGAGACTTTTAAACTATATATATATATATATATTTATATGTGTGATTCTGACTTAAAAGACGTAATTTTAAAAGTTATAGATTGGATTATTTATAATTTTATATCGACAGTAAGCTTTAAGTTGTATTTTCAGTATAACTCAGCATTCCTTTTATAGAACCTTTGTATATATAATTGATTTATTGTTGTATTTAGTTATTTTAATCTGATTTTTCATGTGTTGTTTTATATATACAAGAGAACAATACTGCAATACTGCTGACTATATTGTAAAGTAAGCAAACTAACACAGCAATCCATATACTGTATTCTTTCTCTGTATTATTCATTAAGAAAAGTTATATAAAGCAATAATTTTTACTCTCATGATTATTGTGTGTCAACCTGTAGTACGAGTTGTGTCGATTTGAAATAAAATTCCTTTTTTTTAAAAAATAAGTTTTCTTCACAAAACTTATAACTGGCGCAGTCGGTAGGACTGTTAGGCTACTACAGACGTTTTATCAAAGACTTTGCACAAATCACCAAACCAATGCCCAAATTACTAAAGAAAGGCGCAACAATCAACTGCAATGATCCAGAATACATCAACTGTTTCAATACCTGTAAAACACTACTAACAAACGAATCAATACTTAAATACCCAGAATTCTTTTCAAAAGAATTTATACTCACTACCGACGCAAGTAATTTTGCTCTAGGAGCAGTACTTAGTCAGAAAACACATACCAAGACCTACCCATCGCTTTCGCGAGCAGAACACTAAACGAATCTGAATGCAGCTTAGCCACAATAGAAAAAGAATTGCTAGCCATTGTTTGGGCGACAAAATATTTTAGGCCATACTTATTCGGTAGAAAATTTAAAATATACTCTGATCATAGACCGTTACAATGGTTATTTTCATTAAAAGAACCAAAATCAAAACTCTTACGCTGGCGACTCAAACTTGAAGAATTTGTCTACGAAATCATTTACAAAAAAGGTTCCGAAAATATAGTAGCAGACGCCCTCTCCCGAATTGAACTACATGCCAATGAGACACAACCCATCGACGACAGACAAAAAGAAATTAATGACGTAATAAACGAAATCATAGACGAATATAATAGAACCAACCAAAATAATCCCACCGAATCTGTAGCTGTTAACGTAGAAGAAAACGACGGAAGCAACAATATAGCACACTCCAACGCAAGAAGTGATACTGACATTAACATCCCAATAATAGACGGACCCGTGAACCACGGTAGTAACCAAATAATTATCTCCGAAGTAGAACACAGCCCAGCCGAACCAATTACCTTAAACCTATTCAATAACAAACAAAGACGCATCATCCAATTCTCCATTAACAATTTCGAAACAGAACTAATTAAATTTATTAGAGAGAAAGTAATCCCCAAAACCAGTTACTGCCTATACTTCGAAACTGACACATATAAAAAATTCTGTACTATTTTATTTAAATACTTTAGAAACTCCGAAATCAACTTCGTACGTTATACACAAAAACTTATAGACGTAATAGAAGAGGATGAAATGAAAGAAATAATCGAAAAATACCATATTAGTAAAACCAATCACCGCGGGACCAACGAGACTTACACAGAATAAAAAACCTTTATTACTGGCCAAATCAAAAAGAATCTATACAATCTTACATTAGCCAATGCGAAACATGCCTAGTAACAAAATACGAACGAAGACCATTAAGACTCGAATACAATATCACTCCTACACCCACAAAACCCTTGGAAACTCTACACATTGACACTATAACTCTAGACAACAAAAAATTCCTAACATTAATATGTCCTTTTAGTAAATATGCTCAAGCATACGCCTTAAAATCGAGCCGAGGAATCGAAATAGTTAACAAATTAATAAAATATTGCAGTCATCACAACATCCCTAAACAAATTATTACAGACAATGGCCTCGAATTCAATAACTCACTAGTAAAAGAATTACTTAACTTACATAAAATACAAGTACACTTCACCTCAACGCAACACCCAGAATCTAATGGATCAATTGAAAGATTTCATTCCACCCTAATCGAACACATTAGGCTATTTAACAATCAAGATGAATACAAAAAAGAATCAATCGAAAACAAAGTCAAGTATGCAATCATTGCTTACAACAACACTATACACACTGTGACTAAATTAAAACCCTTTGAAATACTATATGGTAACCTAGACAACGATTCACCCTTCAATATAAACTTAGAATTACAGTTAATTAACAATTACATAGACAAACACAAGGACAAACTAAAACTGTTATACAGAAACGTAAACGAAAAGAACATTAAGGCTAAAGAAAATACCATCGGGAAACTGAACAGAACTAGGACCGATAAACCTACAAGAATTACCAAAAAAGGTGTACATAAAAAACAAACAGAAACAAAGTAAACTCAAAAATTTGTACAAACCGGAGAAATTGATAGAAGTAAGCGAGAACCTAAAAACAGGCAAGATCGCCCCACAACATTCTAATACTAGGGAAAAGATCCACCTCTCAAACACTCGAAAATTCGGAAAACCAAATTTTCCGTTCGATCCAGGACCCTCTACCTCTGAAGATTAATATCGAGACTTCGAATCAATGACATAAGCAAGAATAGGCATCAATTAGAAAAGGATCGAATTAAATAGTAAAATTTATAATAATGGAATAATTTAATAAAATTGAGGGGTGTGCAGCAATAAGGAGGCAGCTCCATTTCTTTGGTTTTAAGGTTAGAACATTATCACGGATTTAAAAAAATTGCTCTTTTTCGTGGTGCAATAAGGAGGCAGCTCTGGTCATTAATACTGTTATTTCTCGCTAGATCGCGGCAGCTCCACCATAGTATGTGGTGCAATAAGGGATCACCTCCTGGAGCTGCCTCTTTCTTGCACCGCGTGTAATGGCCATTAACTGTCGAGGAGGTTATATTATTTAAAACCTGAACCGGCTGTGTAAGTTGGAGGCTTCCACTGTGTTTATCGTTAGTGTTTCTATGTTTTGGTTTTAATTATAATGAGTTTAAGTTAAGTTTAATGAGTTTGGTTTTAGTTATAATGAGTGACCTAAGTGATATTGTTTCTTCCGGTTCTTCCGACAACTATGAGCCAGAACTTGACTCGGAAAGTAGTGATGAATTTAACTCTGTTGTAGAAACTGTAAATGAAAGTAGAGATTCGTCAAGAAGACCTTCAAAAGGAGTAAAAAGGAGGAAGAAGCGGGATGAATCACGATGGAAGAGAAATATTCGGAAAAGTCTGAGGTGTGAAGGTCTGTAAGTAATACACGTCTGTAAGTAATAAAGTAGTTCCTGCTTGTTCTACAGGTCAAGATTGCAAATGCGTAAAGAAGTGTTTTGCAAAAATCGACGAGCCATTTAGGCAGCAACTTCTTACTCATTTTAATGAACTTGGTTATAAGCACGCTCAAGATCTTTACTTATCTGGATGTATGAAGGTAAATAAAGTGCGGAGGAAAAGACCTAAAACCGGGTTGGGGAAAGCAAAAAGTTGCTCAGTGACTTATACAATCCGGAAGGGGACAACCTGCGAACGAGTATGCAAAAAAGCGTTTGCAGTTTTTTTCGGAATATCTCGAAAACGCATTGAACTACTTTCACAACAGCTTGCTCACGATGGCTTAAGTCCTCGTACTGATTCGAGAGGAAAACACACTAATCGACCCAACAAAATCCCAGATGAAGAGCTTCAAAAGTTTCCCAACTAGGCAATCCCACTATAGTCGAGCAGACAACATGAATCGAAAGTATTTGCCGTCTGATTTAACTATTAAACAAATGTACGAGTTGTTCCTAGAAAAGCACCCCGAGGCATACCATGTATCGAATGATTGTTATAAACGGTACTTCCGTGCTAACTTTAATATTAAGTTTGGACACCCACGATCTGATACATGCCAGACATGTGATAAGTTTGCTAAGGAACTGGCTAGCCCAAGCATCGACGCCGCCAGACGTACTGAACTTGAAGCAGCAAAACTACTTCACCAGAATAAAGCTGAAACATTTTATAAAGATATAAAAGAAAAAACTGAGATGGCCAAATGAAATGAAGACACTGAGGTCCTTTTCTTTGACTTCCAGCAAAATATGCCGCTACCGAAGGTACCTTCAGCCGATGCTTTTTATAAACGCCAGCTGAGGGTCTACAACTTCGCCATATCATCAGGCAAAACAAATAAACACCACTTTTATGTATACAACGAAACTATTGGGAAAAAAACACCGAACGAACCGATCAACTTTCTGAACCACTACATCACGAATGTAATGAGCTCTAATATAAAAAGACTGTATCTATTCTCTGACAATTGCGTTTCTCAAAATAAAAATCATGCACTTACGCAGTATCTGGCCATGATGGTAAAATCTGGACGGTTTTGTAAGGTTGTGCATCGGTTTCCAGAACCTGGTCATAGTTTCATGCCCTGTGACCGAGCTTTCGGCCTCATTGAACGAAACATGAGGAAAAAAGACAGGATTTTCCTTCCTGAAGAATATGTTACCATTATCAAGAAGACAAGCAAGGCGTTCAAAGTTATTGACGTCAAACAGGAGATGATTCTGAACTTCGTTGACACATTGAAACTTCTCTTTTCAAAAACCCCCTACATTAGCGTTCCAGGTACTACTCGTAAAGAAAAATACTTGATAACTAAATACAAAGTATTCATTTATGAAAGTGCGGTGATTGACCAAGGTATTCTTCAAGTGAGCGAAAGTGTTTCACTGTTGCTTCCTGTTCAAGTGAAAATGTTGGGACCACAGCAACTAAACCTCTGTGTGAGGTCCACTAGTGACTTTCCATCTGCTTACACCCATCCCCTGCTCTTGAAAACTGCCAAATTCAACGACATAATGAGCCTCGCACACAAATATGTCGGACAAAATGAGATGCCGTTCTATAACGCATTAAAATCTGAAGCTTCTTCAGCAGAGGAAGTAGTTGATGACGATTTGACGGAGGCAGAGCAGGTAGACGACTGGATTTTGCATTAATTGCAGATTTTTTGTACTTTGCATTTTTCGTTTGTATTGCCACATGAGTTCTTAATAAAATAAACATGTGTTTGAAAGCAAATTTTGTTTCCTTTAGTCGAAAAACTTCCTTAAATTTTGGGTGTTTTTTAGAACGCGGCGCAATAAGGAGGTAGCTCCAAATATTAATCCTCACCCCACCAGTATAAAAAGGAAGAAAGGGGTCCGCAACGACCTATTTTCATAAGTAGGTACCTATGCTATGATAAGAAAAAGAAAAAATGAAAAAATTTAAAAAAAACTAAATTTTTAAACGTTTTTTTTAATTTCCCAAAAATGTGAAAAAAGGAGCTGCCTCCTTATTGCTGCACACCCCTCAATTTATAAATTTATTATAGTAAATAATTAAATAATAAAATTGTTTATTTTATGAAATAACTTAGCTAATAAAAAATTTTATTGTTCGCTGAATACGAACAAATAGTAATATAAGTAATATAAAACGAGTTCAAATGAAACGTTAACTGAAACGAGTTAATATAAAATAAAACGTTCGCTGAACATGAACCATGAAAATAAACAGTTCGCTGACAATGAACCAAAGTAAATAAACATCAAATAAAAAAATCAGCAGACCTAGCTAATAAGACACTTAACGAGATATGTAATAAGATATTTAATAAAACCTTAGAGAAATAATATAGAATAAAATAAAATTAAACTCAATAATAATTAATGCTCTAACTAGTTAGAACAAATTAATAAACAATTAGACATTAAGTAAAATTAAGGCTTTACATTGTTACAGAATTCTAATCATCTGTCAAAGCCTACAATTCGACAACATTAGCAATTCTAGCGGAACAATTATGATAGACTTAGGAACTACGAAAATACAAACTTCTGACTACCAAGTCTACTATTACTACCCTCTCCAAGAATTAAAACTTGTATACACTAAGCTGACTGAAAATAAAGAAAACATACTCAAAAATCTAACCTCAAGTCAATCTACTCGATCAATCTCCAATTTCGTAAAATTACTAGAGTACAATTCAATCAAATTAGAAACCAAATATAGACTACTATTTTCTACTAGACATAAAAGAGGACTAATCAACGGATTAGGAGCCATCCTAAAACAAATTACAGGAAACCTAGACTCCAAAGACGGAGATAAATATAACGACCTATTTAAACAAATTGAAGATAACCAACTTAAATTAAACTCACAGAACAAAAACAACCAGCTATACTTCCAAAAAGTCACTGAAGAATTCAACAAACAAATTAGTACTATCAAATCAAACGAAATGATCATTCAAAGTGAAATGATGAGATTCAAACAATTCATAAACAATGAAATTGACCAGGACTCCTATTGCCAGACGGTGATTCTACTACAAACATTAATCCAAAATACAATCGCTATCACCACACTCCTAGAAGAATTAGAAGCTTCCTTAACTTTCTGCAGCATTAACACACTGCACACTTCTATAATACCCTAGCATCCTCTTAGAACTGATAAACATACTTACTCAAAGGTCAACCCTCAAACTAGAAAATAATTGGGAACTAAACAAATTAATAACTCCCCACTGTAGACTAACTGAAGGAAAAATCATCTTCATACTAGACATCCCTATCTTTGAGACCAAAACCTATAACCTATACCAAATATCCTTTCTACCTATATTTAGATCCAATGAATTCTTGATGATAAATAAAAATAAGATTATAATCACTAAGGATAATGATAAAATTTTTAAGGTAACAAATTGTGTAAATTGTCAAACAATTCATTATTGTAAGTATATGTTCAAATTAGAAGACACTTGTCTTAAGGATATTGTAAACAATATAGGTGTTAAAAATTGTGAATACCATAAGACAGATGTACATTTTATGGTCTATCAATAGAAAACAGCAATACTCTAATAATTGTCAACCCTGATGAAAGAAATGTAAATGTAAAATGTAATCACGAATTATTCAATTTAAAAAAGAAAGGCATTTTTAAAGTCAAAAATGACAATTGTATAATTAATAATAAACTATTTCAAAACCAATCTTTGGGAAGAGAAATTGTCATGGAATACAGTTACAATCTAGAAAAATTAGAACTTAACAATCTAACAAAATTGCACTCAACGACCTACAAGATATAAAAATTTTACCCGCTAAATTAGAAGAAATTCGAACTAACAATCATAATCATGTTAACTCTCCTTTTGGCTACTTCAATCTTATAATTTTGTACATTACTTTGATTGCTGTAATATATTTTATAATTAAAAATCCTTGTAAAAAATATTGTAGGAAAAATGAACCAACTCCCGAAAGCGGAAATTGCCCACCGCAAATTTCCCTCTAGGAGGGGAGGAGTTAAGAGAACAATACTGCTGGACTATATTGTAAAGTAAGCAAACTAACACAGCAATCCATATACTGTATTCTTTCTCTGTATTATTGATTAAGAAAAGTTATATAAAGCAATAATTTTTACTCTCATTATTATAGTGTGTCAACCTGTAGTACGAGTTGTGTCGATTTAAAATAAAATTCCTTTTTTAAAAAATAAGTTTTCATCACAAAACTTATAACTTATATATATTTATTCTTTTTTAATCTTATTGGATCATAATTTCTGTACTAATCAAGGAATGGACGGCATATCGCTCGATATTTACAAAAATGTAATGAAATTGACAGAATTGATAAGAAGGAGGGGTTGACCTAGTTGAAATAAAGGCTACTTTTCAGATGTTGGAAAACAAATATTTTCAATTGTTGGAAATTGATAAGGAGTGATTGAGGAGCTGCTATACAAAGGTGATAAACAGGTAAACGTGGAGAAGGTGATAGTACTGCGTATGGAAAGGGCAGATGAGTATAAATTTAATGTCATTAGAATTATGTCTAACGTAAAAGACTTGTTGAAAGACAGAGAGACGACCAATTCTTGTTCTCAAAACATTTGCTTACATTTGCCCAAGCTCGAAATGATTAAAAATCTTCGTGATATTGCCAGCTGGATCAGTTTTTTATCTCAGTTTAAACAAAGTGACGAAACTTCTGATTTAAAATCTAAAGAGAAATTTCAGTATTTGATTCACAGTCCACTAAACCTGGCTCCAAAGATTGAAAATTTTCTTCCCCCAGGAGATAATTATGCCAAAGTAATTAGATCGCTAAAGGAGAGATTTGGTCAAAAGGATCTCTTGATTGGATTTTATATTAGAGAGTAAATTAACCCATTAACCCATATGGCAACCTCTTTTGTAACGTTATCTTCCCCCACCACGTCATCGCTTTTGCCTGAAATCTGTACCAAATGTTTTAGAAAACTCTGTTTTTATTATTCAGTTAGTTTTCGTAAATTGAAGTGTTTTTTTCCTACAAAATTGTTTGAAAAATGGCCGATCTGGAAAGTCTTCAACGCCTTTAGTAACTTGTTGTAGTAAAATAATTTTTTTTTTCCTTGCATTTTTATTTTCTTCAGATACACAGCTTTTTATAGCAAAAATTGAAAATAAAATGTTAGTGCTATCTTGGCTATAATATTCAATTAATTGTTACTGTTGCCATATGGCAACGCTGGGCGTACGAACTACATTATTTGTTTGTATATTCTAGGCCTGGTTTTTTAGCCAAGGAAGCTTTGGAAATCCTCAGAGGTGATAGAGATGAGGAACTATTTCCTGATTTTATATTCAGCCTCCTGATCCTGCCATTTTAACAGATGAAGATCTGGAGATGAAGACGAACCAGGAAGTATAGACTAAGTACAAGATGGGTAATTAATTATCAAAGTAAATCTCCTTCAAAAACGTAATTTAACTTATACATCTCCACTTGTTGGATGTTTTTAAAAAAAAACAATATACAATTGCCCAAAAACAAAAAACATGTGTTTACCCACGCAGGTATACGAACCCCTTCTTAACCTAGTTAGGTCATAACAAAAATACTTTTAAAAAACTGAACCTGCTCTGTGCCAGTCTATGTTATCACACTGTTTTGACAAAAACATCCTGATGACGGCCGGACACCCGAAACCGGACCGCCAAAAGAAGCAGACTATCGCGGAGAATATCTCCAAAATTTATTAATCAATCTAAAGCAATTGAGGTTCGACTAAGTCAGATTATCGCATTTTAAGTTCGGGCCAAAAAGAAATGCTTTAATCGTGGAAAAGTAGGGCATACGGCTGTAGAATGTGGCCGTTCCAAAAAGAGAAAGAGGAATGTTGTTAAGATTGTGGATGAATGGAACATCAAATAGTCACTTGTTCTGAAAGAGCAAATCATAGAACAGCAATCACTAAGAAATCACCGCTGGTGCGGGGTGATAAATAGAATAATATCGGCCAATCACCTGGTCAGAGTTGACCGCAAAAAAACCACAGATCGAAATATTTGTGGTAGAATTATTGGAATTAGAGGAAGTGAGCTAAACGAGTTTCAGAATTTATTCGACGTACTAGTACATATATCAACACCAATCGCAAGAATCCCTGAAAGATTACTATACATAAGAGGAACTTGTAGAAAATAGGAAAAGGGCCTTGAACTTCCTAATCTCTTTTCTAGACTCCTCGGCTATTGATATTAACTACCACATTAACTATTAAAAGGTATGAACTTATTAACTTTTTTTTTGGTTTGTTTAGAAATTTACAATCTGTATTACATATGGAGGGAAGGTGGCGTACAAAAAGTATTTTGTCCAAAAAAAATAAAAAAATGCGTTAATGATATATTTGTGTAGTTTGTTAATTCTGACGTTATGAAAATGTTAAATCAACCCAATAAAAATTTGTCCCTTATATTGAAGCATGGTGAATGTTGAAGGTTTGTTCAAAAAGAACTTTGTCCAATACAGGTTTTCATTCAAACAGAATCTTGTCCAGCGCACCAATCACAGAGCAGTTACTATGGCCACCCAGTCCCAGTGTGCATTTCTGTAGGCTTTTGTTTTCATATCCTTTCTTTCTAACATCCACTTGTTGATTTTATGTTAATCAAATGAGTTTGCTAAAAATGTGTTACTATATTTTAATAATGAGTGAATTAGTGGATGAAAGTTTTGTTAATGTCGCTGGAGGCAAAAAAGGATTGAAGATGAACGCCCAAGAACCAGAACACTTCATAAAAATGTTGATCTCCTGCTGTTGCGTTGGTCCAATCATGGGGCAAAGTACTTTTTAATTTTCTGAGACTTCTGTGTCCCATAGACTTCTATTTATCACCCCGCACCTCTTATCTTAATGAAGGTGCAAGAAAAAGAACTATCAACCCAAGAAAGAGGAAATTAGCCCAAGTCAAAAGATACAGGCAACCAAAAGGGTACAATTCATTTACACCATGTACTCATATGAAGGTTTAATTGTAAAAGGTTTTCACCTACTGATTGTTCTTTTATTAGAAAACAGCTATTGTCTGTTCCAAACAAAACTGCCCAAGATAATTTTGTATCCAAATTTGTTTCATTAAATCCAATAAAGAGGAGAAGGCCTAGGTCTAACTCTAACAAGAATTGTACCAATGAGTTCAGTGCACAGTACACTGTAGTCAGAGAAAACAAGGAGATTATTCATGTCTGCAAAAAGTTTTTTATGTCTGTAATGTTAGTTAAATACACTAGACTTAGACATATTTGCTTAGCGATTGCAAAGGGGGAACATGTGACAGAAAAAAGAAGCGGGGACCACCGATCCCACAAATCTGTTGCGAAAAAAATGTTGATAAGGGAGTTCATCATGAAACTCCGGGGCAAAGAGACCATTACTCAAGGAAAAAATCTAAAAGGATCTATTTAGATGGTGAACTGAACATGGCATTGTTACAAAGTTTCCAATCCATATTGAGGAAATTTTTAAGACATTCAACATTGGTTTCAGATCTCCAGCCTCAGACATATGTAGTTACTGTTTGCGGTTAAAAAACCTCATTAAATCCACAACTGACCCACAAAAGAAAATTGATTATATGACACGGAAGCGTGTCCACGGTCTTCGAGCTGCCGAATTTTTTAAGTTGATGAAGAAAGAAGAGCCAAATTCATTGACTTTATGTTTTGATCTTCAACAAATCCAGCCTTTACCGAAATCCCCAGTTAAAGAGGCCTATTATTCAAGACAAATAGGATTTTACGCTTTATGCATAGTGGCGATTGATGGCCGAATTAAAGTATGGTGGCGAAGTATACCGAATTGAAGTCCGAAGAGAATTAAAAAGTACTGCTCTTTGTCCCATGACTGGGCCAACGCAACAGCAGGGGATCAACATTTTTATGAAGTGTTCTGGTTCTCGTGTGTTCATCTTCAATCCTTTTTTGCCTTCAGCGACACTAACAAAACTTTCATCCACTAATTCACTCATTATTAAAAAATAGTAACACAATTTTAGAGAGTAAGCAAACTCAGTTGTTTAACATAAAATCAACAAGTGGATGTTAGAAAGAAAGGATATGAAAACAAAAGCCTACAGAAATGCACACTGGGACTGGGTGGCCAGAGTAACTGCTCTGTGATTGGTGCGCTGGACAAGATTCTGTTTGAATGAAAACCTGTGTTGGACAAAGTTCTTTTTGAACAAACCTTCAAAATTCACCATGCTCAATATAAGGGACAACTTTATCATTTTCATAAAGTCAGAATTAACAAACTCTACACAAATATATCATTAACTCTTTTTTTATTATTTTGGACAAAATACTTTTTGTACGCCACCTTCCCTCCATATGTAATACAGATGGTAAATTTCTAAATGAACAAAAAAAAAAAAATTTAATAAGTTCATACCTTTAATAGTTAATGTGGTATGAACAAAAAATTTCCAAAAATTAAACTCAATTATTTACTAATATACCTATTTTTTATTTGCTAGAGACTAAAAATTAGTGTCTAGGAAGCTCTTAAAAGGTAATTAAACATAAACACAGGGTTATTATTTTTTAGGTAATTAAACATAAACACAGGGTTATTATTTTTTAGGTAATTAAACATAAACACAGGGTTATTATTTTTTAGGTAATTAAACATAAACACAGGTTATATATTTTTTTCGGTACTTAAACAAAACCAGGGTTATTTATTTTTAGGTAATTAAACATAAACACAGGGTTATTATTTTTTAGGTAATTAAATATAAACACAGGGTTATTATTTTTTAGATAATTAAACATAAACACATGGTTATTATTTTTTAGATAATTAAACATAAACACAGGGTTATTATTTTTTAGGTAATTAAACATAAACACAGGGTTATTATTTTTTAGGTAATTGAACATAAACACAGGGTATTAATTTTTTAGATAATTAACCATAACACCCAGGTTATTTTTTGTAGGTAATTAACATAAACCAGGTTTTATTTTTTAGATAATTAAACATAAAACAGGGTTTTATTTTTTTAGGTATGTAAACATACACACATGGTTTATTATTTTTTTAGAGTAATTAAAACATAAACAACAGGGTTATTATTTTTAGGTATTAAACTAAACACAGGTCCTATTATTTTTTTTAGGTTTAACTATCAACAAAACAGGGTTTATTATTTTTAGATAATAGAAACATAAACACATGGTTATTATTTTTAATAATTAAACAGAAACACAGGGTTATTATTTTTTAGATAATTAAACATAAACACAGGGTTATTATTTTTTAGGTAATTAAACAAACACATGGTTATTATTTTTTAGATAATTAAACATAAACACAGGGTTATTATTTTTTAGGTAATTAAACATAAACACAGGGTTATTATTTTTTAGGTAATTAAACATAAACACAGGGTTATTATTTTTTAGATAATTAAACATAAACACAGGGTTATTATTTTTTAGGTAATTAAACATAAACACATGGTTATTATTTTTTAGGTAATTAAACATAAACACAGGGTTATTATTTTTTAGGTAATTAAACATAAACACAGGGTTATTATTTTTTAGGTAATTAAACATAAACACAGGGTTATTATTTTTTAGGTAATTAAACATAAACACAGGGTTATTATTTTTTAGATAATTAAACATAAACACAGGGTTATTATTTTTTAGGTAATTAAACATAAACACAGGGTTATTATTTTTTAGATAATTAATATAAACACAGGGTTCTTCTTTTTTAGCTAATTGAAACATAAAAACAGGGTATTATTTTCTAGGTAATTAACTAAACATCATGGTTATTATTTTTTAGGGGTAATTAAACAAACACAGGGTTATTATGTTTTAGGTAATTAAACTAAACACAGGGTTATTCAATTTTTTTAGGTAATTAAACCATAACAACAGGGTTATTAGTTTTTTTATGCTAATTATACATAAACACAGGGTTATTATTTTTTAGGTAATAAACAAACACATGGTTATTATTTTTTAGATATTAACATAAACACAGGTTATTAGTTTTTAGGTCATTAAACAAAACACGGTTATTATTTTTTGGTATTAAACTAAACACATTTTATTATTTTTAGTAATTAAACATAAACACAGGGTTATTATTTTTTAGGTAATTAAACATAAACACAGGGTTATTATTTTTTAGGTAATTAAACATAAACACATGGTTATTATTTTTTAGGTAATTAAACATAAACACAGGGTTATTATTTTTTAGGTAATTAAACATAAACACATGGTTATTATTTTTTAGGTAATTAGAAATAAGTTTTTGCTTCTACTGAAAATTATGATCTGTGTGACAAAATGCTTTTTGCACGCCACCTCCTCATATATGCAATAAGCAAATAGGAAGATTTACTTTTATATTAAAACAAAACTCAATCAACAAATCTACCATTTCGGTATGATGTATTTTTACTTTGTCTAACGATGTGACTGGAAGAACATTATCGTTTTTTATTTTCGATATTATGTCATCACAGGAAATATATGCAAAATAGGATTCGCGAACAATGGCTCTTCTTCTAGTAGATTATTTATTTATGTTAGAGAGTTTCTCTCAAAATACCATCATCAGCCTAAACTTTACAATAATTCACAAAGAATCACAAGATGTTTGATCACAAGACCGTTGATTATTATGATCTCGAAACGTCCCAAACATAAATAAATCTACAGAAGAGTTGTTCACCAATCCTACCTTGCAATTCAGAATATCCTCCCTCAGCATTCATGATGCCATTACTGGAGCTAAGTTTTGAAGTCCCATGAATACAAAAACTTTTGATCGTATTTTGTCTGTGTGTATATGTCCTTCGAAAGATATTTCAGGTTTGGATAAAATTCACTGGAAGTACCATTTCATTTAATTTTTTTTAATCATCGAACGATTTTCTATAAACTTTATTAAACATACAACATGCAAACCCTATCACTTTTATTTAAAATGTTTACCACGGACATTTGATTTAAAGGGTTTCTGGAGAGGTTGTGACATAAGCATTTCCACTTAACGGCCACTTCTTTATATTTTATAGTTCCGTCTACTACAAAATCTAATTGTCACAAACAAATGATAATTATGAAGTATTTAATTCAAACAAAGAAACATTTTATGTAAATTCTTGATCGTATTGCTTCATTCTCAAAACTGGAATATATAGTAACCCTAGATGTAACTTTGCTTTTTGATGGAATAGATCAATTTTTCTCGCGGTAATATATTTCTTAATTTAACACATACAGTACTTAAGTTATTGAATATAGATACGTGTCATTAAATATAGCAACAATAAAATAACTGAATACTATTTTGTTAAATATTTGTTTATCTCTATTAAATAATGCATTTTTGAGAATTATTATCCATGTTTATTGTTGTCTCTAGTATTTCACTAACAGCATTCAGAGAAGCCGTTTGTCGTCGTTGGTTCACTAAATTTTATATGGTGATATTAGCTGCGTAAACAAAACGAGCGGGTGACCCGAAAGCAATTAAAATGAAGATCAGCTGAAAGCTTTGGTTGAAGCAGATCTTCAGCAGACGGTCCGAGAACTTACATCGGATGCGTTGTTAGTGCTAGACATTGTTGTATTGAAAGCAGACTCCAACAAAGCGGAAATTTAAATAAACTATTCTAGTTGTTCATTATTCTTTACAGTAAAATGAATAATTTTATGTTGTGCAATGGAATAGTTGAATTTAAATAAATTCTTAGGAAAGTTATTTGGAAAAACTACGCCTTACATTATGTAATTTTGTATAAAACAGGATTCATGTTAACGAAGACATAGTTATTATCAGATTTTTTTAGGAATATTTATCATTAAAAGTATTAATGACAAATTATTATCAATAGCCTGTTTTAACTAGAAAAAATATATAGTTAAAATACCATAGTACTTCCATCACTTTATTTTTGAAGTTTAACTGAGAAATAACTTTCAATCCCGGAATTGTAATTACATACGTATTTAACTAAAGATTGTTGGTATCATGTAATTATAGAAATAAATTCACTGCCCTAGCTCCCAAAATAGCCCGCTGAAGTCACATTTTGCGAAAAAATGAAAAATTGTTTTGAATCAAAATGAAAGTCGTCTATGATAAGTATATAAGTTGAAATAATGTATTTGAAGTCAATAGGCTTGTTGTGAGAGAAAACTTGTTAGATCTGCTTGAAATATCCCAACGAGATATCAAGTTTGTTTCTGCATTTTTTTCCCCTTTTTACTTTCTCTTAGTGTTATTTTTCTTATCTTTATTGCTTTAGAAAGAAGTATTGCGATCAGTTTTCGATATTAAGTTTTCATCGGGATTTAAGAACAGCAAGCATAGAATAAAAATTGCAGAAGGCTTCAATACTAGGTTCTCTGAGTCCAGAAATGTGGAATTTAGAAACTGGTCTAAATTATGCTTTAGATGTGGTCAGCATAACTCAAAAACGGAAAGTTCGCACTTCATATTTAGTTTTAAATGTTAGCATAGGACCCGACAATAAAAATCAGTCAACCGAATGCAATTGGCTGTACAGAATGAATTTTTCAGTTGTTTTTTTTTCTGATTTACTTGAAATTTGCTTTAACAGCTTAATTTAAAAGGGCTTGTTCATTCCACCAACATATTGGCAGTTGGAGGCAATTAGAAGCCAAAGGTAGTTAATAATGTCAATATGCTGGCAACCGAACTTCAAAATTGCGAAAACAAAGAAGAACTCAGCCAAGCTGGCAGAAAAGAATTTCGGACCAAAGGAATTCCGCTACAGACCTAACAGAGAAGCTTATCTACATCATCATTAGAAGAGGAGGACCCGGAATTGCCACAGAACCATCAAACCGTGAGTAATTTCGTTATATAGAAGCGAAATTCTTTTATTCAATCCCCTAAACTTAATATCAATCCAACAATAAAAATGACTGATGCTAACAATGACTAAACCACTCCCCCATGAAATTTTAAAATATATTTCCCGGTATAATGGAACTTCATATAAATAAGTTACCTCACATCGTAGCCACATGTGAGGAGCTATATACATTGTACTGTAAAGAAAATGTGACGGAACGAGACGCAAATCACTGGCTTCTTTTTAAAGCAGCCATATCCCACATAGACGGCCCAGCAGAAGCAGTAGCTTTTAACAAGTGCGTACACATTCTAGAACTAACAAACGCCCTAAAGAAAAATTTTGCGGACAACAGGACAATACCAGACTTGATTGCAGAATTAGCCATCATGAAAGCACACCCTAAAGAACACCCGATAGAATTTGTTAACAGACTAAACGAAAAACGGATCGCAGTAATAACCATACAGACTAGACGGTACAGGAGGCGACCTGCAAACAAACGTAACTAGCCAATTAAACGCTACTTTAGTCAGAACCCTTGTACTGGTGTACACCCTACACTAGGATCTTCTACCAATACAGGACTTGGATGATGCTAGATATAGGTTAATTAACGACTGTAGCATAGTTTTACAACAACTTAAATACGATACGACAGTTGACACAATTAACCGAATCGACGCCCGATTCGCACAACAATTGCCGCCTTAAAAATCCTATACTATAGACCTCCACCTGTTATACATTCATTCCCTGCAAAAAAGCAATCAAAAATTACACAGGCCTCCGTTTTCCAGCAATCAACAAATACAAACTTCCAGTTCAACAGATATCCTCAACATTAACACAATTCTTCTAATCAAATTACGCCATGACGACAGAATCAATCTAATTACCAACCCAACTCTAACAATATAACTGGCGAAGCCCTCAACAAAATCCTCAGTCTTCAAACCAACCAAACTGGTTTTCACAAATACCGTCTGTATGAAAACCCAGGCCTCAAAACCAAATTTCAAAAATTTTATAGCACCCCACGAAATAACCCACATTAGAGAGACTCAGGAAGTAGAAAAACCTTTAAAGTCAAGTGACCGACTCTCTAATGCTATTTCCAAAATTGCAGAAAGACTCGATCATTTTTTTAGACTTAGGCAGTCTCCCACAAGAGGACCTTCCTAGACAATTTGAGTTAAAAACTATCAAAAATCCTTACCCTATTTTGTAGACTGTAAAAACAGGAAATGGTTAGTGAGTACAGGATCACTAAAAAATTATATCAACCCATCCTTAATTCCACCAAATATAACAAGAAATAAAGAAGACTTTATTGTTAAGACACCCGCTGTTCCACGAACAAGGGATCGGAATATATGTTTTTAACCCAGAAAATGTGTTTTCAAATACACAAAAAATGAAAATATATTTATTTAACTTTTCACCTGAATATGATATTTCGCTCGGACATGAGACATTAGGCAAAAGTAAACTTTGACAAAAACTTACTGGAATACGAAAACGGAACTAAACAATTACTACTATCACTAGATTGTAAGGAAATTCAATTAAAACCAGGATTTAATATAATCACCTTACCAGTTAGGTCAATACCTAATCTAAAAACGGGATTAAGTAAATCTGTAAAAAACAAATTTAATATCGAAGAAGGAATTCTAAATATAAAAAATAATGAATGTGCGTGTATAGTTTACTCCAATAAGCTCAAGACCATTTGCCCTGAGCCAATGGAGGTAGAAGTAGACTGTATAATTGACTCTAATAAATTCGTGACCAATAGTCCCGAAAATATTAAAGCAATAATGGAGAACATTCCCCAATTAATCCGCACCGAGCATATGAACGAAGAGGAAAAAAATAAAATTAATAAAAAATTAGCTATAAATTATACTGCGCAAAGATGAACCCTTAAGCAGTACAAATCATCTAAAGCATAAAATTTATACTACGGATGAATTACCGGTATATACAAAAAATTACAGCTGCTTATTTAATTAAATAAATGAAAATTTGTTTTCACCAACTATCTCCAAATATTTTAAAGGACAAATCAAGACAAATGACGAAACATTAAGAGTCAAAAGAGAGGAAGCGCAATAGATTATTATGAAATCCAGCGAAAAGCGAAAGAAAAAATTTGAAAAGGGATCACAGAATTTAATGAAGGAGATCTGGTTCTAGTCCAATCTCTATGAATCCCGAAACATAGCCAAGAAATATCAAAACTTCTAAAATTTTGGGATGGATCCTTTGTTATTCTGCAACGGCTTAGCGTGGGCACGTATTCAATTGGCGACATAGAGTCACGCCTATTCGGGGTACGTTTAATGTTTCATCCCTGAAGAAATATCATCTTCGGATCACAAAACAAGAGTAACACTGTTCCAGAATTATTTTGAACAGAAGAGAAAATTTGAGCTACCATACAGATATTTAGTTCAAATTTCTCCTGAGCGGGGGGCAATTGGAGTATAAGAATACTCTAGAGCAGAGGTCGGCAACGCGGCACCCTTCAATAAATTTTAGTGCGCCCTTAAACTATTGTTAATTTAGACAAGAAATTCAAAACGTAAATTTTAAAATTCCTAGAATCTACTGTAAGTCAACGGTGACGCGCTTGCGCGTTGAACTGAAATGAACTGAGCAATCATGTCAGTAGTAGTCAGTACACAAGAGAGCATAGATCAAGAGAGTTTGTCACAGGTTTATGCCATCCCTATTATGGACTCATCGAAAAGAAAACGTACTTATTATTTCAATGCCGAGTCGGAAGAAGAGTTTTTTTTCATCGAATACAACGGTAAATGCGTATGTTTATTATGTAATAAGAGCGTTGCGTTGCTTAAAAAAAGTAACATAGAAAGACATTTTAAGAGTTTACATGGCAAATTTAATTCTGAGTATCCATTGAAATCAGAACTACGTAAAAGGAAAATGCTATCCTTAAAATCGTCAACTGCAAAGCAACAAAGTCTTTTTACAAAACCCAAACAACAATCGAAAGCAGCAACCGTAGCATCGATTAAAGTTGCACATTTACTGGCAAAGAAGAAAAAACCTTTTACTGATGCGGAAATAATGAAAGAAGCTATGCTAGTAGCGGCTGATTCTCTTTTTGACGACTTCAAAAACAAGACGGAAATATTGGGAGCTATTAACATGTTACAGTTATCAGCTAGAACCGCGACAAGAAGAATCGAATTAATAGCAAGCAATTTGGAAGCAAAATTAGCAAATGATGTGGAGACCTGTGAATTTTTTTCAATACAACTGGATGAATCAACTGATGCAGTCGATACAGCACAATTGGCAATATCCGTTAAAATGGTGTGTTTGATGACTTCTCTACAAAAGAAGAATTTTTGAAAATTCTTCCGTTAACAGCACGTACCCAAGGAAAGGACATGTTTTAAATAAAGGTTTCAGTATAAAAATATATTATAAAATAAAAATTTAAAAATTTACAGACAAAAATGCACAAAAAGAAACGATTAAAGAAAAGTAAGCAATAAAAAACCACGTGATCCTACTATACATATAAAAAATTTTTGGCTGATTAAAATAAATAACTAATAACTTTGAATCAAAGTTAGACATATAACAGATAATGTTAGCAAATATAAATAACGAAGCGTATAAAATGAAAATTTAAAAAAATGTATATGAGATAGCAGATTGGAATATGGTTAGTAATTTTTGGACAAAAAAATAAAATGTTATCTGTATTCATATTCAATATATTTTATATATTTCAAGTATTAATATAATAATTTGTGAACAATGTTTCCAAAATGTAGAACTCCTCTGAGGATGGCACGTTTAGTGCCGAAACGTTAGGAGAAATATAAAAAAATCTGTAAATCACTACATTGTGAAAAAGAAAATAATAAACAGACTTGGCTGAAAAATGGTTCTTCTCTTTATCACCAGCTTATAAATTATTTTTATATATTTGTTAGGTCAAAAAATAGTTGGCGCCCGCCATGAATTTTCAATTTAGTATTTCACTCTTTACATTAAAAACGTTGCCGACCTGTGCTCCGTTTATAATTTTAGGACTTCCTTTATAATTTTAGTGTGAGTTTTACTTTAAAAGAGCGGTCAGTCTAAGAGGAGCTCCTGACTGATAAACATACATTTGTTTGCATATTTACTGCAGTGTTTTTTTTTTGTTGCAAAGTTCACAGCTGATGTCCGATTGACACATTACATTTTGAGAGAAATGGAAGGTGAAGAAAATCAGTGCTGCGTGAAAATACTATTGCCAAGGCAAGTAGTCGGACGGATAATGGGACCAGGCGGCTCGTTTCTTCACATAATGAAGCAGATATTTCCAATAAGAAACATACAAATTTCAAGAAGGGGATCACTTTATCCCATGACAAGGGAGAGAATACTTTTCATTTCAGGGGCAAACCAACATGTTTATAGTTGGTTTGTCCACATAGACGCGATTATAACGGCAAACCCTACAGTACCGAACGCAAGAAAAAAAAAATGAATATTTGTTCTGCCCAACAGTGTTTGTGGGCACTCATTGGAGTTTACAGCCTCACTTGGCATAAACGGAAGACATAACAGATCCAGAAATGATATTTTCTCCATCATTTCCAGGCACTAATGAAAGAAAGTTGACCGTAACCGGTACCAGGGCTGCAAGATTTCGAGCGATTGTCTATCTGCTCGAATTGTTTGCGGTACTTGATTACAACGAAAACCCAAGAATAAATTATGAGTTTTTTAATTAAATAAAAAGTTGGTAAGTGGTAAAAAGTTCTCACTGGTAAGTGTAGATTATTTTTGTTTCTAATATTATTTTTGTTTTTGTTTGCTTCTTTTAATAAACAGAAGGAGTCAAGTATTCAGTCATTGACCAAAAGAATTCATTGAACTACTATTAAATGACAATTTTGGTACTCCTGGAAAAATTAAGAAATGTCCTGAAGTGAAGATCACTTTAGCAGAACATGAAACAGATGCGCTCGTTGATAGTGGATCTGACATCATGTGTATACAAGAACAATTCAGCTGCATTAAATAGAGCTTTACGACCCATTTTTGATGAGATGAGTCCAAATGTCCAACTTTACGTGGACGATATTCTAGTCGTATCAGATACAATTGAAGAGCATTTAAAAATATTAGACCGCCCATTTCATAAATTTTCTATACTTGGAATAACAATAAATTTTAATAAATCTAAGTTTTTCTGTAAAAGGTTGGAATATGTGGGATATGTTCTTACATCGGAAGGTATCAAACCGCAGCCCGACAAAATTAAGGCCGTACATAGAGCAAAATCGCCGGCAAATCGAAAAAACTCATCATCGTTGGGCAAAATTACACATATCGTTAGGAGTTGTCACATCTGCCAGACCCACAAGATTACTAATCGTACATCATACGCTGGTACACCTACCTTATAAATTGTAAGCCATTAGAAACAGCTTCGATAGATTTTTTAGGACCTTCACCAACGACTAAGTCAAATTTTAAACACCTGGTGATAATGATAGATAATTTCTCGAAACAAAGGAAATTATACCCTGTAACCACGGCTACGAAACGTAGTGCTATAAAGGCTGTTCAACAGTTCTGCAATTACGCTGGAGTACCTCAGCGAATCGTAAGCGACCATGGTACTCAATTTACAATAGACAAATGGAGGAATGAATTGATAAAATTGAAAATTAAGCCGACATACGCATCGATCCGTCATCCCCAGTCAAATAGGACAAATGACCAATAGATATCGGTGAATATTTACGCGTTATGCTTGCAGGGCAAAAACAAACTCTATGGCCGACCAAATTGAAATTAATTTATTTCCTCTTAAACAATACATTCCATCAAGGAATAAAAAATTATCCAATTGAAATTCATTATGGAGTTCCAAGAGAAAATTTGTTTTCACCAACTATCTCCAAATATTTTAAAGGACAAATCAAGACAAATGACGAAACATTAAGAGTCAAAAGAGAGGAAGCGCAGTAGATTATTATGAAATCCAGCGAAAAGCGAAAGAAAAAATTTGAAAAGGGGCATCCTTTCACAGAATTTAAGGAAGGAGATCTGGTTCTAGTCCAATCTCTACGAATCCCGAAACATAGCCAAGAAATATCAAAACTTCTAAAATTTTGGGATGGTCCCTTTGTTATTCTGCAACAGCTTAGCGTGCGCACGTATTCAATTGGCGACATAGAGTCACGCACTATTCGGGGTACGTTTAATGTTTCATCCCTAAAGAAATATCATCTTCGGATCACAAAGCAAGAGTAACATTGTTCCAGAATTATTTCGACAAGAAGAGAAAATCTGAGCTACCATACAGATATTTAGTTCAAATTATCTCCTGATCGGGGGACAATTGGAGTATAAGAATACTCTAGAGGAAGTAAGGACTTCCTTTATAAATTTGTGTAAGTTTTACTTTAAAATAGCGGTCAGTCTAAGAGGTGCTCCTGACTGATAAACATACATTTGTTTGCATATTTACTGCACTAAATTTTAAGGGTACGAATAATTTTAATACTTTATCATATTACATTTTTTATATCAAATAATTATTTCATTCATTAATAAATGTATATAGAATATGAATAAACTCATTTGTTAGAGTATTGCATGTGTCATCATTGTTTTTTTTTTTTGCTGCAAAGTTCACAACAGCTGATGTCTCATTGACACAAGTACCTTTTGAGAGAAATGGAAGAAGAACAAATTCAATGTTGTGTTAAAATATTACTTCCAAGGCAGATAGAAGGCCAGCTTATGGGACCAGGGGGTTCTTTTTTCACGTATTGAAACAGATTTTCCCAATGAGGAATATTCAAATTTCTAGAAGGGGATCATTTTACCCCATGATATGGGACAGAATCCTGTTCATATCAGAACAAAACCAAATATCTACAGTTGGAAATGACTAAAGACAGAAATCTACGTCTGTAAAATATCAACTACTCATCATAAATTCATTGTTTTTCCTCTTAACAAAAATCTGGTTTGAAACACTCCTACCGTCTTTCTCTTAGTGCAGTCTATATACTAATAATAATTGACAAATATTAGTATAAAAATATTATTTATAAATTCTCTAATAAGTCATTAATAAAATTACTTTTTTGAGGCTTTTAAAATGACTCCCTTCCATCAAACTTCTTAAAAATTAACTTTCTCGGACAAAAGGTTTCAATAAAAATTTATATATAGGTTGCTGTATTCATAGTAAGTGTAGCGGCATATCGATAGTGAGTAGGTAACAGTGTGTGAGAAGGTAACACAGTGTGTTCTGTAATATGGTGTCTCGCTTTGTTGTTATCGTATGTGATTAAACAGTGTAATACTCGTAACATATTATAATTACATATAATGTATGGATACACTGTGCACAGTTGAACAAAATCCTGTACAAATGTATTAAATGTTTATTATGTTGACAGTAGATGGGTAAAGTGTGTCATTCATATTAAAACTTCGCCTACATTGGTATTTCCGCCCAGGATTTGTGTTTTAACTATTTGTCTATCTTTATTCTATAATATTATTTTTATTAGATTTTTTAAAGAGATTAAATAAACAGCGCTGTTATTTACCTTATTTGTTGTGGTTGGTTACGCAGAGCTGGAAAGCATCAGAGTCATTTTCCGTGATAGTCTGCTTCTTTGTGATAGGCGTTCGCCCATCTTCAGGATGCGTTTGTCAAATAGTGTCATAAAACAGGTGATAACATCCTGAAAATGGGCGAACGCCCGAAACCGCACGAGCAAGCTATCACGGAAAATGTCTCTGATGATTTACCTTATGTTTCATTATAAAAAACTATTCTTTGTCCAGTATTTCATAGTTTATAGTTTTTAATCAAGCTTTATTTTCCTTTATTTTTTGTTTTTTTGTATGCTTGCTAAAATTATTCATAAGTTTATGCCTACTTTTAAAGGAATTCTAAACACTAATTCAGATAGTTTTATATCTATGCTTATTTTCAAGTCATTTTAGCTTAATTAATTTGAAGGCAAAAATTAAAGGGTTTACTTTGAATTGAATGCTTTTAAAACGATAAATCCAGTGATTTTGCTGCGTATTTTGTAGCACTTAAGAAAATATTAAAGATGAATTCAGAAGATAAGAAAACGCCCATTACCAGCCCTCCTGGAGTAGACCACGTAGCCGTTAAGCTACCCCCTTTCTGGAGAAACCGGCTTCAATATTGGTTTGCCCACGTAAAAGCAAATTTCGAATTGGCCAGGATAACCGCAGAAACAAGCAAATAATGGAAATGGAACGGTGAAGCGTATGCATCGAATACTTAAATCACACTTCAAATGCATATAATGAATAATACGGAGTAGGTTAACGCGCTACCATTAGTTCTTTTAGCTATGCGCTCCGTTTTCAAAGAGGATATAAAAGCTTCACTCGCAGGGCGTGTTTATGGAGCACCATTGCGCCTACCATTGGAGTTTTTTTCACACTTTTTCACCGACAATAACCGCCAGCAAATTTGTCAGAGGTCTTCAAGAAAAGTTCCGACAAGTCCGACCCACCGCACCAAGACACTGTGGTTCTCACCAAGTTTATGTGTCCCCCCAATTTGAAGAAGTATTCGTGCTCACAGATATGGTGCAGTCACCGTTACAACCTCCATAGGAGGGGCCATTCCCCGTTCTTAAGAGGTTTCCCAAGTGAGTATCAAAGGCATCTCCAAAGGATTACCATCGTACAGCTTAAACCTTCGTTTAATATGGCGGAGGATAAGGACTTCATCCACTTAGCAACCCAATCGACTTCAAAAACACCTCCCGAAAGGGAATTGCGCACACTTTCAGGACAATTACGTTTTCCGTGCCGCTTCGAGGATTCCGAACTCTTCAGTGGGTGGTGCAGTAGCGGTCCCCCTATATTAATAGTGAGTTAATACAGTGAGTGAGAAGGTAACACAGTCGCTAGTGTGTTCTATGATATGGCACCTCGCGAGTTGTTATCGTATGTGATTAAACATTGTAATAACATATTATAATTACACATAATGCATGATACACTGTGCACAGTTGAACAAAAATCCTGTACAAATGTATGAAATGTTTATTATGTTGACCGTAGATGGGTAATTTGTTATTTAAGTTAAGCCCCACCTATATAAGTATAGCAATTTCATTGAAATCCATCGGTGTTTTTATGGAGAAAATTTGAAAAAACTGTTCAGTAAGCACTTCCGTCGGCCGATGTTCTTCAAATTCGGAATTTTGGCAATCTATTTATTACTAATTAATATTATTTATATCATAGAATATTATAATAAACTTAACCCCACCCTTCCTCCAAAAGCCCACTAAAATGATTTTTTTCCGGAGAAATATTTCAAATAAAAATTATAGCTCTCTTTATATGTACAGTCGATATGCTAAGTTTAAAGTAAATCGTAGGATTTTCGACAAAATCACAAAAAAAAACAAACGGAAATCCCATTCCATAAAGTATAGTTACGCGTGAGTAATTTTGAAAAAACAAGTCCATGGTGAAATCCAAACAGAATGTTAATTTCAGGTTTTTAGATTTTTTTGAGCTATGCTGTTCAAATAAACCATTTTCTAAAAAACACTTTTTCTGTCTCAGGGGACCTCAAAACGTGTATTTCCGCTGTCGTTATCGAAAATTTGAATACGATTGCAATATTTGTCTCAACGGTAAGAAGTAACATAGGATTACATTTATGCAGGCATTTGATTCAAGTTGATTTTATTCTGGAAGTAAACTCTAGGTTAAATTAGAAACGGAGAGGGTGGGCCTCATTCCACTGCGACCTATGAGTAACCTCTATTTAAGTGGTGAAAGTGATATGTTTCAATGCATGTTTGGATTTATGAATTACATAAATGGATCTATTTAAATAATATCTAAGAGCAGGTTCCAATTATAGGTCTTTTATGTTCTTCTATTTATTGTTAACTTTAACTATTTAAACGTATGAATTTTAAATTTCAACTCAGGCAGTCGATTTACAATTCCCAATGATCATGTTTTATTTAGTTGTATAAAGTTTTTTTTTTTTTTATTATATTCTATATCCTCACACGCGATGGTCTAGTGGCTAACGCACTCGCTTTTTGGTGCGAGAATTGAGGTTTCGATTCCCGTGAGGGCAAAGTTGACCCAGCATCATGAGAAAAAATGGGAAGCGTAAATAGGTAGCGAAGGTCACAACTAAACGGCGAGGGAACTGTAGCGTGCTTATCACACGACATTCAATATATCGCCATTTAGCAAGCCTTGGTCCTTTATGGAGGGTTGCACCATAGGATTTTTTTACAAAGTAAGTTAAAAATTCTTACATTTCCTTCTTTTCATTAAATTAAAATTTGATGCATTTAAATTATATCCCGATGGGTTATAATAAATTTAAAAGTATTTCACAAATTCCATTAATTTTTGCTAAGGTAAGATATGTACTTTAATCTTTATATGATCCATAATTTTTTTTTTAATTTTTGGTGTAAATTTTTATGGATTATTTTAGTATGAATGATTTTTTAACAACGCATTTCTCTTAGGAGAGACATAATTGAAGAATAAATAATTTAATGCGGACATTTCAAGGAATACTGGACAAACTCTCTCTCTTTCCAGAAACTGCCTTTTTTGGAAATTATATTATATCAATTTTTAATACAATAAAGTAGATTTGATTTTATTGCCGCAAATTGCAAAATTGGTAATAAAAATCATTTTAAAAACTAATATTCACTATTCTACATTCCATTCCTGGTGGTTACGAGCAGTTAAGCGCCGCCAGTGACCTTCATTCATGGTTTAGAGGCTGTAAAGCCACGCCAGTGACCTTCATACATGGTTTACGAGCTGTTAAGCCACGCCAGTGACCTTCATTCATGGTTTAGTGGCCGTTAAGCGCCGCCAGTGACCTTCATTCATGGTTTAGAGGCTGTAAAGCCATGCCAGTGACCTTCATAAATGGTTTACGGGCTGTTAAGCCACGCCAGTGACCTTCATTCACCAGTTTTATTAAACCATCCAACTTACATCAAAAATCAATTAGTGAATATTAGTTTTAAGGAATTAATTTATTAGTTAAAAATTTTGTGGTGATTATTGACATTTATAAAACATACTATATTATAAAATACTGAGGGGGCGGTGGTTTCACACCCGAGATTGTTCTCACCTGTTCCCTGGGTATCCAACTAAACTAAAAACTAACAACATCAGTCGCCAACACAGCCTATTTTTTTTGGCCGCGTAATAGAATGACAGAGGAAAAAATACTAGAAGTGGCGAAAAGAATACATTCTCTAATTTTAACTTTCCAAACTCCTCCCTACATATAGCTATAGAATTGATTACAAGTGACAATAAGATATAATTAATATAACAGTATTCCTTGAAAGTTCCGCTTATATAAGTCTATTGTCTCTGATAAATAAGCATCCGACAGGAAAATAAATTATTTTTTTGAACTTCTACTCAAGTTAAGAAACTTTTTTGTTATTTTTAGAATAGATAGCTGACTTTGTATCTGTTATAATAGATGTTCAATTTAATTCTTAATTTACTTAAGGATGACAGTCTAAAAAATAAATACTGATAAAAATGTTAAAATGCAGTGAAAAGAAAAACTTATATAACATAATATGTAAATAAAATGTCTATAAACCTATCTGGGATAAGTTTCGGCATTGCCATTGGTATAAGCAAAAAATTTTCGTCAATTTAGAATATTGAAAAATGTCAACTACCTGAGTGAAAATGTTCTTCATCATAACGCGGATAATAAACTTGAATTCATGCCCAGAATCGTAAGAAGGAAATGTTGTTTGCCTATGTGATCTTCCTGCACGATAAGGTCGCTCGGATGACAAAGAACCTTCTTGCATGTTTTTAGCGGGATGTCCTACATCATCCATCATGTAGCCAGCAGATCTGCCACCTAGTGACTAACAGCAGACCTTCAGCTGTAGTGAACACGTTTGGTGTTCGGACACGAAGATGA
The DNA here is from genome assembly GCA_011037195.1 of Triatoma infestans. NCBI lineage: Eukaryota > Metazoa > Arthropoda > Insecta > Hemiptera > Reduviidae > Triatoma > Triatoma infestans. Next base: position 58,161 of record JAAEAF010001617.1, on the reverse strand, counting down.
AAGAGCAGCCACGGTTTTTGCATAGACTGGCAACAACTCGTCCAGCGCTTTTACAAGCGCCTCAATCTTCATAGATTGTGGAAACAGTCTCACGTTTGTAGATATCATAGTAAAAAGATTTCGTTCGGAAATCTCTAAGGACACAAGGGTAATACTTTCCGGATGACCTCATAACATTACCTCAATATTTGGGACACTTACAATATACAATATAAATCTCAAATCATCCGATTGCAACCCCTAAAAGTTGATCTAGGCAATATTTGGATTTACCGTATCATTAGGGAAACTATTACGTATCGAATACATACAAAAAACACAGATCAGATCTCAAACAATATATGCATCCTTATTGATTTTTTTTTTATCATCAATATTTTTTAATAATTTCTATCACAACTACTTTCTCAGAACTTCTCATATAATTTTTGAGAGAAAATTAATTTTAGAAGAATTCTGTGGAAGAAAAAAAAACTTCCTTTCCAAAGCCATTTACATTTCTTCTTACGCCTATTGAATACAAGTTTGCTCGTGCAGCAAGTTTGTGATAGTTCCTGAAGGTTTGCAAACTGGTTTCACTGCGCATGCTCCACAGTGCCCAGTTGGAAACTTAACCTGTAAGAACGCTTTGTGATCAGTACTGTACCGTGATAGTTACAAAGCATTCAGGAAAAAATAATAGAACGTTAGTAATAGTTATTGGTTCATTAATTAACATACATAGAATCCATGTAATAGAAAGGAATATTGGTCAAGACAGTCGAAAAAGCAGAATATTAACTTAATGCTCTAAAACAGCTTTGCGCATGCATCGGACTGCCAGTTTGATATCAGCTTGAGCTTTGAGCTCTGACTGCTATGATAGTTTCCAAACGGTTTGCTGACGGTTTAGAAACAGCACGAACACATTTACTCTGAGTTAGAAACCGTTTGGGTGAGAAATCGCTGCACGAACAGCCATCTCTTCTCTGTGCCCATGCTCCAGACGATTAGGAACTACTGCACGAACAAACAAGGTCGCAGTGCATTAGCCCCACCCCCTTCGAAAAAACCTATAATAACCCTATCACTTTTATTTGAAACATTTTTCTGGAAAACTCATTTCTCCATAGGTTTTAGAAGATAGTGCAAACTAAGCTTTCCTCTATTATGCTATCCTCAGTAGGTGTACAATATTAGGCACGTTAACCCTTTCATTGCTAATACCACATTAATGTGGGGTACACTTGACGTTCTCCACAGGCTAATACCACATTAATGTGTATTGGTCTAGCACTCTCCCACAGGCTAATACCACATATATGTGGTTTGATGCTTTTTCGTATCTTTGCGACTCCTACATGAAAATGTATATTTTTTTACTTCTTCCAGCGACATCTATACATCCATAGGCATCCATAGAATATTTTTATTTCACTTAAATGGCAACAGATGGCAACAGGCCTTTTAGCTAGTCTCTCATAATTGCGCCTTCCTTTTTAAATCTCCCATCCACATCTGTACAATTTTCAGAATAGTTTCTTTTGCCTATTGTGTTATACTAAAATAAAAGAAGGCAGTAACCCGTTGCGACCTTTTTGACGGCAAATTTCTTGGGTTTATTACCATCCCTTTTCCAAACAACCCTTGTACCTACTGTTGATAACAACCAATTGTTTGTCATTCTAACGTTTGCGTCTGTTTGAATAACTTCTCTTTTGCAATTTTTCAATATAATTTTCTATTACACTTTTAGTATTTTGGTTATAATTTTTGAGTATACATTAGTTTTTATTGCGTTTAGATACTATTGTGAAAATTGCAACCAAGGCTTGTGTTTAGTGCCGTGTTTCGAGATATATCACACTAAACAAACATTCTAATTTTCTTTTAAGTGTTTTTTTATTACGTTTTTAATTGTATATTTGTTTAAGATATTTTAAATAAATTTTTTTGTTTTTTGGTATATTTTTTTTTTTTAACAAACCTTTAATAGAATTATATTAAGATAAATATTAATTACTTCACCGGAAATTTAGACAGTTACTAATTAAATAAGAGATTTAAAAAGTTTAAAATAGGGATTTAAAAAGTTAAAGAGCGGATTTTAAAGCTTAAAGAGTTGTAAACAAGGAGTGGGGGGCAACATCTACGACTGAGAAAACAATTCAGCATAGTGGGGACTATTGCCAGTGAGACAGTCTAGCATGTAGAGAACTAATACTCTGCAGTAACTTAGCAATGAAAGGGTTAAATATATTGCTAAATTGGCGAGACGGAGAAGATAGTTAAAAGGATGGAATTTACTGAACAGTTGCTTAACATATTTGAAAAACGACTTTAACGATCGATTTTCATTAAGGTGTATGTAATATTATTGCATATCGTCCTTCCTGTCTGTCTCCTAGGCTTAATGAATGAACTAAGAAAAAATTGTCAACTATTATGGTTATTGTAAATATGTTTACGAACTTAGCGGCCAAACAATTACATAATAAATAGAAGGTAATAATTATTAATATATTATCTATCAACAGGCAATATTTTCTTTATATATTTTTATTTATCAGAGATATTTTCCAGCTCTGCGGAACCAACCACAACAACTATTTTTATTTATTCCATTGAAGTCCTTTATTTCTCCATGTAATTAAAAAAGCTTGATTATTTTAGATTTCCTGTCCAAAATAGGTTAATTAATTGTCATTATAGGATTACATTACATAGAATTTCGTTATGTAGAAAGTCGTTGAATATTTCAAATATATATTTAATATTTTATATTTTTTTAAATTTTTATAAAGGGTAGCTGCTTCATAATGCTAAACTGCATAATTGAGTACTAAAAAAAATTTGTGAATTTTTAAAATTATAGTGTGATAGCCGGATTGTGAGAAATTTCAAGATTTTCTATCCAACGGTTTTGAAGTAATTAATTAGATCTATTCCTTGGTTTAGGCTGTAAGTACAGGCAAGTAAAGGCTTGGGTATGTACAGGCTGTTTTTTTAATATTCTTCCTCACTTGGGGTGGTTTTGAAATGAACCTTTTTTACAGCCAAATTATTTGTATTATATATATATATATATATATTTTACAATATTTATTGCTCCCTTACGTTTCTGCCCTTTACGTGCTGTCCTCAGAGGGATACTAGAATTACAGACATTTTTTTACATAATATTTTGCATTTGTTTTTTTAAATTTGTATATAATAATACTATTGCTATTCGTCCAAAAATTACTAAACTTATTTTATACTGTTACATTTTTTAGGTGTATATTTTATTTTTCATTCTAAAGGCTTCGTTAAGATGTTATTTTTTTTAAAGAATTTTTTATCATAACACTGTGTATGTTACATATCCTTCTTTTATTTTATATAAGTGAGTCAAACTAGATAAGATTGTTTTTTCTCAGCCTTAATTATACTTCTGCTTTATTAGAACCACGAGGTTTTTTTAAAATGTGAATTTGTTTCTATTGTTTATACTGCTTTTGGTAGATTATATTTGAGTCACCCAGCATATTTGGCTGTTCATGGTAGACTGATTTTATACGAAATTATTTGTGCTGACGTATTAATCACGTGATATATTACATATTGATTTTTTATTTCTTTTATTTTTGTTACTATTGATTTTATATAATTCGTTTTCAAAATATTATAATTGTATGAGTTAGTTAAGTATATATATATATATATTTGAGGGGGTTATAATTTTGTAGATTACTGATGCTATTTTTTCATTAAATAGTGTTTAAGATTATTAATGATGTTGGTGTAAATTTTTGTTTGTGCGCATTCTTTTCTATCGTTTACTATTTCATCTAAGTTTAAAGCTATATTAATTGCTTCTAATGTCTTTCTTTTTATTGTTTTTTTCTCTGTCTATTATCATTGCATTATTGAAGTCAAAATTGTGGTTTGTAAGTCTGCAATGTTTTATTAGTGATGTTTCTGTATTAGTTTTGCTATTTAAAGATTTTTTGTGTTGTTCTATCCTAGTTTTTAGAAAATATAGCTTTTTTGGCATCACATTTTATTTCATAGACTACCTCTTTCTGATTATATATATGTTTCTTCTTTATCTTTGTGTTTAGGTACGTATAGAGTTATTTTATTATTCATAGTATTGGTTATTTTAATTTCGTTGATATTAAATTTTTTGAATATGTTTTTAATTTTATTTGTGTGTGTATTTGTGTTACTGAAAAATATCTGTAATTTGCTTGTATTGTGATTTGAGTATCTCGATTAACTGTTATATTATTTATATTTTGCACTTCTAAACTATTTTGTTGTGCTATCGCAGAATTCCAATATTGGTTGCATAATTTAATTGGGTATGCATTTTCTAAAAAATATTAAAAATTGATTTTTTTCGTCTCATTATAATACATAGGGTCTGTTAATTTTATAGCTCTTCGTATGAGGTTTTTTGCAGAATTATTAATGATATGTTGTGGATGATTTGAATAATAATTTAAGTAGGAGTTAATGTTATCTTTTTTTTTATAATATTTTGTGTTAAATTTGGTATGATTTCTTATGGTTATATCCAAATAATTAAGAGTATTGTTTGTTTCTTTTTCTATTGTTAATTTTATATTTTGGGTGTATGCTATTCATTTTATTAAATAATATATTGTTATCATTTTTATTTATTATAAGTAATAGATCGTCTATGTATTTTGCAATCACTAATGGTTTGATTTGGTTTCAGAAATGCTAGAGTTCATTATATCATTCATTACGATTCCTGCGATATATGAGGACAAGGTTCCGCCCATTTGTAACCCGGACGTTTGTTTAAATATTCTATTTTGAAATGTGAAATATGTATTTTCTAAGATTAATTAGAATTAATTGCTATATAAATAAGCCAAGATTAACAAAGTCTGGCGTGTGAGTGAGTACTAGTGGGGCGAATACATCATTAGTGATAAGAATACTAGTACCAGAGTTTGTATGTTTATATTATTTATTATCTTGCAGTGGAGGGAATATTCGTGGTCACCTAGCATAGTAGACACAACTTACTTGACCGTCGTTTTATAGACGTGCACTTACTTTATTACACGGATTGGCTTTATTGTATTTAATAAAATTTCATTTACATATTTTAATACCAAAAAAAGTTAATAATAAAATTTAATATGTCTATAGATAAGAATGAATTGATTAAGTTTTTTTAAAATTTTAAAATAAATATTATTAAAGCTGACTTAAAAGAAATAACAGAAACAGAAATCTCAAATTTAAATATATGTTAACGTTTGAAGAGCAAAGAAAAAAAGTTTTGAAGAAATAAAGTATGGAACTTAAAAGTTATCACTGCTAAACAACAAAAAATTACAATTACGAAGAAGAATGAACACTCATTGAAGGTCCACTTTTCCAGATTCAGAAGAATTTTTTGGGCAACATTGGTTTTTAAAAACACATTCTTTGTATAAATAATATACCTATTGCTCATTATTGGACAATAAAATTAAACTTGCTATTGCAAAATCCACGAAAAGAGTTGATTTAATGCTAAAGAAAAGTGTGTTATATTTTGGTCTTGGTACTGTTCACATCGTTTGGTGTTTAAGTTGATTTTTAAGTGGTATATAGGCAGTTTAATTTCACGATTTTATGGCAGACATAATTATTAAAGTATATGCTGTGCACTTGTGAAATTTAGTGAAATTCTGACAAACGGTTTTCAAGATATTAATTAAAATTTACTTTCACATTTATAAAATTATCTGTGAATTCGGAGAACTTGGTGATGGGGAGGCAGAAATATTGTTTATTTGGGAAGAGGATTTTGTTTGTCTGTTTCGTTCCACACTAAAGTACAAGTTTATATTTATGGAATTATAGAGAGTCTGGTGTGAGCTTTCATACTGTACACATCGTGTCTGATATAAGTGTAATTTTTCGGCATTTTAACAGAGTTTTTTTAGTTATAATAGTAATAAAAATGAAGTACAGTTTTTTTTCTGTGTACGAAGAAACTAATTTATTGAATATTGGCATAAATTTAATTAATTTTTATAAGTTAAAGTGAGAATTTCTGAAGTTAAGTTAGTTCATTTTTCATTAACTAGGAGCGTCAATATAGTTTTTTTTTTTTTTTTAATTTAAGGCGTCTGAACATCTGTGATCATTTGCGCCCGGAGCCTTCTCAGTGCACTGCCGGCCTCCGGTCAGTGTTCTCTCGTTACAGACAACACTGTCCATCACCGGACAGTAAGCTGTAGAGGCTCCTAGGAAGTGAAAATCTAAGGCTATGTCCACACTGGTGCAACTTTCCTTTCAACAGAGCATGCATCGTAGCGCACGGTGTGATGAATGAAAGGCATGCGTTATTGCATGCCTCATTGGAGACGAGTAGGCATTTGTTTTTATAACGCAAGCAATAGCGCATGTTTTTATTTATAATAATTATTATTTTAATAATAATTTTATTACTAAACTGATAGTAATCAAACTATTATTATTAATTAATAATATCTCCATGTCTGCAAATGAAGGGACACTTGATTTCATAGAGGATTACCGCCAACGAACGAAAGTTTTATAGAAAATAAATTCAAAATTAGACACCAACCATTTTGAATCCATCGATAAAATGCACACAACAGATGATTAAGTGCGGACAACAAATTGAATGCTTCAAGAGGCATGCGCGAAAGGCATGCGTGACGCATGTTGAAATGGAAAGAGAAAGCGCAAGTTGAAAGGGAAGGGGAAAAGGAAAGCGCACCAGTGTGGACATAGCCTAAGGGTAGCACGGCTGGATTCGAACCCATGATCTCCGCGCTGCTAGTCCAGCGCGCTACCACTGAGCTAATCCCTTCCCTGTCAATAGAGTTTATTTATAGTTTTATCGCAAATTGATCTACGAACAGTGGCTTAAAACTTGCATTTAAATATTTATCAACAACTGAACAATAGTCTTGTTTGAATTGTGCTATTTTTTCTCATCTCTTTTGTTTTTTTTTCTTTCGTTGCTTGCAAGAAGAAGATTTTATTAATAATTTTAATTCTAATCGAAGTTTTTCTGCCTTCATTTTTGCATTTGCTTAAATCTTTATATGTATAAAAATGAATGTGTGTCTGTCTGTACTCGATAGATTCAAAAACCATACATCCAATCGCCGTGAAAATTTTGGAAATTATTAGGTATATCCCCGGGAAGGTTTTTGCAAATTTTTTTTAAAATCAGAGTTCAAGGTGCTCCCGAACAAATATCCCAAAAATATCAAAATAACATTTAAATTAGTAATATTTGTTAAAAGTGTAACTAACCATGGATAAATTGAAAAATTAAATTGTTACTCATGAAATTTAGTCATAGAATTTACTTTTATAAAGCAAATTAAACTTTAAAAAATAACATACCCATAATAACAGTTGCAATAAAAATAAAAATACAAATCAAAAATATTATTGATTTCCAGCTGAAGAAAATAATTGGAAATACGTTTTATTTAACCCCACAATTATGCCACCAAAGCGAAGTGCCATTGGTCGATCTACAAATCAAGCAAAAAGGAGAAGAGAAGAACGAGTTTCAGAAACAAGTGAACAGAGAAAAACTAGGCAAGAAAGAGATCGAGATCACACTGCTCTTGCTCGCGCTTCAGAAACAAGTGAGCAAAGGCAAGAAAGAGATCGACTTCACACTGCTCTTGCTCGATCATTAGAAACGAGTGAACACAGGCAAGACGAAAGATACATACTGATTTGAATTTATGTAGTTTCAATTACAATCCCCTTTACAATTACAGTCTTCATCCAAGTGTAATTATTGGAAAAATGGATAAAAAGTGTACGTATTGTGGTGCTCAAAAATTTAAAAATGAAACACCAGGTATGTGCTGTGCAGGTGGAAAAGTAAAGTTACCAGACTTGCGTACACCACCTGAACCATTATTAACTTTAGTATCAGGTGAAACAAGTCAATCAAAACATTTTTTGAAAAATATACGCAAGTACAATTCATTCTTCCAAATGACATCGTTCGGAGCAACGAATATCTTTAGCGCAAATTATATGCCAACATTTAAAGTACAAGGGCAAATTTATCACCATGCTGGATCACTACTACCCTTGCCAAATGCTGATCACAAATATCTTCAGATATATTTTATGGGAAATACTGACGAACAAATCAACAGACGGTGTCAACTGAATATGAGTACTAAACGAGAGATTGTCGCTGAATTACAAAATTTGTTTTATGAGTGAAGACATTTTACATCGCATGCGTAGAATAAATGCTAATCCCAACATTCAATTTACATCATATATATACAATGAAGCATTGATTTTAATTGAGGATGTATGTTTGACAATAGCCAACACATCACTGACAGAATTGGGAATGATTGCTCCAAATAGATCTGGTAGTGACATTTTCGATCGTGATATACAACGAGAAACGCACTTCGATGTTAATGAATTACAAACATTTGTTCGAATTAAACTGCCGAAATTGGTATTAGACCAACGAACAGCATATGACACAATTATACATGCAATATCTAACAAGAGTTGTGGTTTATATTTCTAGATGCACCTGGAGGCACTGGAAAAACTTTTCTTATTTCACTTATTCTGGCAACTGTAAGATCACAAAATAATATTGCACTTGCTATTGCATCATCTGGTGTTGCAGCAACTCTTTTGGACGGTGATCGAACAGCACATTCAGCATTGAAATTGCCATTAAATATGCAGGTAATTGAAACTCCAACATGTAATATTAACAAAAATTCTGGGATGGGAAAAGTACTAAGATCATGTCAGCTTATAGTATGGGATGAATGCACCATGGCACACAAGAAATCATTGGAAGCACTCAATCGCACATTAAAAGATTTGAGAGGAAATGAGCAGCTCTTTGGTGGTGCACTCATTTTGCTAGCTGGTGATTTTCGACAAACTCTACCAGTTATACCACGTTCAACACCTGCAGATGAATTGAATGCATGTCTCAAATCATCAGTGTTATGGCGGTATGTGGAGAAAATATCTTTAAAGACCAATATGCGTGTTCAATTACAACAAGATGAATCTTCTGAACGATTTGCAAACAATTGTTAGATATTGGGAATGGTAAAATGAAAATGGACGAATCCACACACTGTATTACATTACCAGAACACTTTTGTCACATTGTAAAATCCACTGATGAATTGATTGCCAAAGTTTTCCCAAATTTATCGCAGAATTATAAAAATAATCAATGGATTAGTGAGCGTGCTATATTGGCAGCCACAAACACTGATGTGAATTTAATAAACTGCACAATTCAAAATGAAACACATGATGAAGAAACAACATATAAATCCATAGACACTGTTGTCAATCCGATGACTCAGTTATTTATCCAATAGAATTTTCAATTTCATTGGATCTATCAGGAATACCACCGCATATTTTATCTTTGAAAATTGGTTCTCCAATCATCCTTCTACAAAATATAAATCCACCGCGACTATGCAATGGGACTAGGCTATCAGTAAAAAAATTAATGAATAACATAATTGAGGCAACCATTTTAAATGGAAAACACCAAGGGGAACATGTACTACTACCACGCATTCCCATGATACCAACGGATACTCCATTTGAATTCACACGTCTACAGTTTCCTGTACGACTAGCCTTTGCAATAACCATTAACAAAGCACAGGGACAATCATTGCAAGTATGTGGATTAAATTTGATAAATCCATGCTTCTGTACGTTGGGTTTTCACGAATAGGAAACCCATCAAATTTATTTGTTCTTGCACCAGATAGGAAAACAAAACATGTTGTATATTTACAAGCACTACTAAGATAAAGTTCACCATCAATCATCATCATTCATTACATGATGATATTTAATAATTACAAATTTATTGTTCAATTGAAATTCGTTTGCAATATTGTTTAATATCACAAGTATAGAAGCATGTTTATTCTACCATCAACTATGTGGAACTTTATCTTAGTAGTGCTTGACAAGTAAATTTGCGGACAGATATGACGTTTAAGTTCAAACGAATTCAATTTCTAATAAACCCTGCGTTCGCTATGACTATCAATAAAGTGCAAATACAATCTTTGTAAGTATGCGGTTTGAATTTAGAACACGAATGCTTCTCTCATGGGCAATTATCTGTCGCATGCTCCACAGTCGGTCATCCTTTATGTTAATGCAGGAAACGGACAAACAAAAATATGCAGTCCATTCACTAGCTATACAATAACAAGAAACTTATAGTTAACAACATTTTTTCTCTCTTTCCTTTCAGATCACAGCAACGCACAGTAGGGTATTAACTTGAATTGGTTTGTTTTCTTGCTGAATCTATGTTAACTATAATACTTCTATTTACTTCTCTAATAATTAAAATTAGATTGAGCCACAGCGAAGCGTGACGGGGTTCAGCTAGTTATTAATAATAATAAAAAAAAATTAAAAAAATGGCAGTCTCTCTAGAGGATGTTATGAAAGCAATAATGCTAATAATGATGGCCTTAAAGCATTGAGAAATAGTTTAGAGGCTATTAAAAACACCTTAGATAAAGTTCTTCCTTAGATAAAATATTTTATTTTTTAATGTGCCTGAGACGACTAATACCCCAGAGGATGCCTTCAGTACCGTCACATCGGTTTGTGAAAAAGTTAACATAAATATTACAGAGAATATGGTTAATGACTGTTATCGAATAGGTAAAGGGGTGGGCCCTAGACCGATTCTCTTGTCCCTCAGTAGTAACAGATTGAAATCAGTCATTTTGGTGAATCATGATAAATTTAAGCAACTGAATTGTCCTATCAACCATGAAGATTAAAGGAAGACAAGAGAGCGAAGTAAGAAACTTTACGACTGTCTACTAAAATTTAAGAATATCGATAAAAAAGCATTAATATGGTCATATTAAAGCTGGTGGTCAGTTTTATACATTGGAAAACGCTGAAAAGATGTTAAGCATTAACTCTCGTTGTGCTGGCAAATTTGAAACTTCGCATTTGGAGACGGATGAGCAACTTGCTAAGAAGAAGAACCAGGATAAAGTGAAGGAGAAGTTGCATACTTTTCGATTTCGCTCCGATTCCGTGTCATCCTTGCCCGAACATACAGATCTGTGCTAGTGGAATTAAAAAGAAAAGTATTAGCTCCATTAATATAGTGTTTTGGAATGTTTCTGGTTACAACAGATTATTTAACGTTGATTTTGATAGGAAAACTTTAGATTTTCTCTAGCAAATTGATGTATTTTGTTTTGTCGAAACTTGGTCGTCTAATTTTGATAGAGGTATGCCTTTTTATTTAAATAATTACTCGTTTATTTTTACTGAAGCAATAAAAGAAAATGTTTTAGGTAGGCCTAGCTCGGGAATTGTTGTATTTTTTAAAAATGATTTAACTAAGAATATAAAAACATTAAATAAAAGTAAATACTGGTTAATTTTTGAGCTTAAGTATTACAATCAAAATTATATAATAACAGTTGTTTATTGCAGTCCTGCATCTGACGTTGATCTTTGTTCTAATTTATTGAAAGAGCAATTAGAATCTTACCTTGAATGTTTTCCCGAAGATACAGTTTTTATAGTATTAGGTGATTTTAATGGAAGAGTTGGTAATGAGGATGTATCTGATGAAAATGTATTTAGTAATTCTTCCTTAGAGTTCCCTAGAATGTCACTCGATTTAATTTTGAATAAGAGAGGGAAGACACTTTTGGAACTGTCTAATAGTAACATTGAAGTTTGTATTATACTATGGTCGTACCGTTCCGATAGGCCAGCACAGTACACCTATCTCTCTTCAAGGGGAGGAAGTGGTATAGATCGGGTATGGGTCAGTCAGTGAATCTGCTTTAAATATTATTGATGACTTGAAAATTTTGCATTTGTCTGATCTATTCGACCATAATGCATGCATTCTAAAAAATATTGTCTCCCAGTTCCTGTTCAAATCAATCAAAACTAATTGATAATTGTAACAATTTAGAAAGTAATTGTTATATTAAATGGGACCAAAATAAAGAAGTTGTTTTTCAGAATTTCATTGCACTTTCAAATATGATATATTTCAATAGTCAAGATCCAGATGAGTTATTTCAAAATTTTACCCAAATGATAGTTGAAGCCTCTAAATATTGTGAAATGCTAGTGATAAATAATAATAAAAATAATTCGAAACTTATAAATAAACCATGGTTTAATGAAACTTGTAGGGTGAATAGAAGAGAATTAAAATCTTTATACAGAAAGTTAAAAATATCTGGTTACCGTGAAGAATATTTTTTAGATTATTCTACAGCAAAAAGATAATACTTTAGTTTTTATTAAAAGTGTAAAAAAGGTATATTATGGTAATTTGATGTCACAACTTTCGAATATTAAAAATTCTAAGGAATTCTGGTTTGCGGTAAAAAAAATTATCGCCAAAAAATTTTGTCCAACATGAAATTGAAAGTGAAACTTGGTTTGATTATTTTAATTCTCTTGATCCTACTTGCACAATTATTAAACAGAATTTCTCAAATCTAGGTGATACTCTTCTTGATTCTCCTATATCGTTGAAGGAACTACAGTTCGTTATATCTAAAAGTAAAAATAATAAGTCAGCAGGGCTGGATGGTATACCATATGAAATATTTAAACATCTTACGCCTGAATGGGAACATTATTTGCTAAACTTATATAATGTAATATTATCCACAGAGCAAACACCTCGTAAATGGTCCGAGATAATACTGACCCTATTACACAAGAAAGGAAATAAAGACGATGTTAATAATTATAGAGGTATTGCATTGTTCAATACTACTTGTAAACTGTTCACTTCTGTGTTGAGTGTAAGATTAGAGCAATGGTGTGACTTAATTGGTATATTACCAACGGAACAGTCAAGCTTCAGAAAAAAACCGATCTTGTCTGTACAATTTATTTGTTTTGGATTCATTGGTACATTTATATACCAAAGCCAAAAAAAAAACTATCTGTTTGCTATTTTTATTGATCTCCAGAAAGCATTCGACAATATAAATCATAGTTTATTATGGCATAAAATGCATTCTTTTGGTATCAGCAGCAAAATCATTAGAATACTTGAAAAAATTTATACGTAAATTCATATTTCAAGTTAAAACTTAATAATGTGATCTATAGTAATGGTATAAGAATTTCGAAAGGAGTTCTGCAAAGAGAATCCTCTTTCTCCGCTCCTCTTTTCAATATTCCTCTCTGATTTTGTAAGGTTCTTTTATGAAAGTGGGCTTTCCGGAATAAGTTTTGATGTGTATGGCGATTGTTTGCTTTATGCAGACGACCTGGTTATTTTTGCGGATTCGCGTTCTGACGCTCAAAGTAAATTAAATACGCTTGGAAAGTACTGTGCTGAAAATTTTTTGTCCATCAATACCGTAAAGAGTAAAGTTGTGGTTTTCGGTTCGTCACCAAAATGTAAAAATCTTTTACCTTTGGAAGTAGCTGGTACTTTGTTAGAATACACTAATAGTTTTACGTATTTGGGCGTCCCCTTCAGCTGTACAGGTAATTTTCGTTTGGCGGTTAGTCATTTTTTAAACAAAGGTATCCAAGATCTAACAGATAGTGATAATCTATTAAATTTATTAAATATATCAGACAATGAGCAATTAAACAGTATTTACTATTATATCTGTAATATGTTAAAATTAATATTATTTTGTATCGAAGAATAATTCTCATTTTTGTTACTAATCTATTCATTTATTAGTTACTGTTAGTTATCAGTCTGCTATTTTGGATTATTATTATTTTTGTTTGTATATAGATATACATTTTTTTTTTTTATATTTGTTGTACAAATATTGTAATACACCAGACTCGCTGTAATATGTAATATATTCACAAATACAGTATTATAATATTATTACTATTATAGGGTTATAAATATTTACGTACTGAAGGTATCTGAATACTGTTATTTATATGCGTATATATTTTATATATTTACCTTTCTACTAATATGGGCACTAATGATAGTGATGACAAATTTGAAAAACTTCTTGGAGAAATTGGCCAGATGAATCAAACTTTAAATATTATTCAGCAAAGGTTTTCTGAATTAAAAATTGAAAATCATGGACTCTCAGCTAGTATTAATTTAAAGACTAGACCAAAACTGATTTTAATGATCTGAAAAACGATTTAAAGGTACTAAACGTTAAATGTGATAACTTAAAGAAAGAATATTTAGTGAACGAAAAGAAATTAAAATCCATTTCCGCCATTATTTTAAAATTTGTAAGAAGAGATCTGAAAAATATTTTTTTTTTTTTTTTTTTCTAGATTATTTTGGTTTAAAAAACGGATATCGTTTAATGGGGGGATCTGCAGGATAAATCAGTGTGGCGCCGGCAACTTGTGGCTCTACATGAATCTATCAAAAATCGCGGTACAGAGTCTCTGCTGCGTGCAAAGTATTCCAAGCGGTTCTTATTGTACAGTGCGCTCTTAGAGGTTAAGGGCGAGTTTTGTGTGTTCTTCGGGCCCGAAACGGAAAGCTTACTGAATCTAGTAGACATGAGCCTCCTGTTTAAGTTAAGGGGGGAATTATTACACTAAAAATGTGGCTTCTGAGGGATGAGACTACTGAGTCATGTGTGCTATGTATAATTTGGGACTTACACAGGACATGTCCATTTCTTAGCGTTATGCCCTAATCTACTATGTGATTTTGGAACTCGTTTTTTGGGTACTCCTACGCTAAGTGCCGGTGAGATTGTTGGCGCGTTGTCTTCCATTGATTGCCTTCCGATCCCTCAGGTTCACTCGTCATGCATTAAAGTTAAGGACACATTATTAGCTCACTTCTTTTTCTCTAGTGGGGGTGCGTACCTAGTTTTATCTAGTTTTTCTTTATATAAAAGCCTGTTTTTTATTGTAGTATATTATAATAAGATTATTTAGTAGTTTTCTTTTCTTTTTTTTTTCCTTTTTATATATATCTATTTGTTTTTACATTTTACAGAAGCCCATATTAAGTTAGTTTTTGTTGTTGCTTGAGTTTGTTTTATTATGCTTCATTTATAGTTGATCACCTTTATATTTCATTTATATATTATTCTTATAGAAGGTTTTTCTTTTTCTTTGTTTCTTTTTGTGAGAAAATGATCATTTAGAAGTAAACTCCGGCAGGCGGCTTTTGCTATGCCTAGTAAATACTGTGTAATTTCATGTAGATTTTGCAGTATGTAAATAATGCTCTTTGTATTTTATTTCTTTTCTCTTTGTCAAATAAAAGTATTTTATAATAAAATAGTTAATACGGATATATTGCCTGACTTTAATTTGACGACTCCGAAGTGTATCTATATTTCTGAGAATATGGGTCCAGAAACATACAAATTATATAGTAAAGCAAAGGAGCTTCAGCATTCTAGTAAAGTAAGATATACTTGGTCCAGAAATGGTAAAATATTAATTCGAAGAGAAGAAGGTTCACAGTCTATATTAATCTTAAGAGAGCGAAAGTGAGTTGGTGAAATGTGGGTGTGAAACACTTGCTGACATAGAAGATGGTTCCTCTTTAGCAACTTGGGGAAGACACAGAGACGGACAATGTTTTGTCATCTCAAGAAATAGACACAGATCAGCCAAAAAGAGAAAACTTAAGAAATTACAATCTGGTCACAAATTTTAGGGTTTCTGAGACCGAAAGCACCTTTTTTAATGGCCGCCACTTGTGCTCAACATTTATTCATTCCCCCTCCAGAACAGCATCTACAAAACATGAATTTAGATCTAGGTGTAAAAACTATCAGGCTCTTTAGTGATGGTTGTGGTTCACAAAACAAAAACAATGTTGTTTTGCATACTCTCTTTCCTTGATCAAGTCAACATCTAATGTTGAAGAGATTCTGATTACCTGTAAGAGGACAGTTTCCTACCTGCAGACTGTGTTTTTGAACAGGTCGAAAAAGTGCAAAGGAAACATCCTACTGTATTACAGAAGGAAGAATACATTGAATTGTACAGTGCATTAGGCACAGTAAAACTGTTGGGTAAAGATTGGTATCTTTATGACACAAAAAAGCTGTCTGTTAAAGATGACTACTTCAGACAACGGTGGTCATTGGAGAAATGTGCAAATCTTCAACTGCAACGGCACTCACTGACACACATCATCACAGAGACCAAGGGAAATGATGTCAGAAACCTTTTAGTAAACATTTTTGGAAATGATGAGAATAGTGACGAGAGACTTAAGTGTTACGACAATCAGACATAATGGACGTCGACGGAGCAGGTGATGAATACCATAATGCGAAGGGGACTGTAACTGCTTAGATGAGGATATAGGATTTCATATTTGAAGTAATGAGATTTTAAATCCAGTAATGAATGAACTTTTCTGACATAATTCTTCTTTATAAGTAGTAATAATAAAGTTTGATCTGTTTTGTTCTGAAAATGTTGTATGTGTTCAACCAGAAAAGGAAAAGGTTATGTCAATGTACAGTTCATTCAAATGAAGTTAAGTCCTAACTTATCATTCAAAAAGAGTTATTTCAGATATAAAAACTTATTTCAAAAGGTAAATATATATATTTGTGATTTGAAATAAAGCAATAAATGAAAGTATTGGAGATTTTTGAAAGTAATGTATAAGAAGTTTTTTGATCATGGTAAAAAATCTGATTTGACTGACATAATCTTTTTTGAATGTCACCTTCTCAAATACAGTGCGTTTAAGTTTAAATAAAGTGAAAATTACTGTTAAAAAAAAACAAACAAAAACGAGCGACTGGTACTGGCGTTTGCTCACAAATAGTCGGGGCAGACATGATAATCATCCCCATGTTCCAGAATGGAGGGAACAAAGACATAATAAGGGACCAATCACATTAGTATGTTTCCTGCATGTGTCATATTCTAGAACATACTCACACAAAAAAGTACTTGAGACCGGTTTTGTCGACTTTTAAGATTAGTCGCTTGTACCAGGATTACTGCAAAGAACAACATATAATACGATGGAATGCGGCACTAAATCGCAAGATTTTTGTTGGAAGAATTCAATCTGTTCTTTAAGAAACCAAAGAATGACACGTATGGCAAATGTGCTAAGTACGAACTTATACTTAAATCCAGTAGTGACTAAGTAGAAAGAGAGCAAACTAAAAAAACAAAACAAAAAATGAACACCTGAACCAAGCGGAATCCTCTTATGTTCTTAAGACAAACTGAAAATTAAAGCTAACCCAAATTGTTTAATATTCTCATTTGATCTTCAGAAATGTCTCTCTACCCTAATTTTAATGAGTAGTGTTGCATTTTACAAAAGACAGCTTCGGACTCTTAATTTGATAATATATAAAACAAGTCACAATAAGTTTGCAGCTACATGTTTTCTCGAGGATGAAAATGTTGCAACTCGGGATGGGACAGGAAATTGCATCCTGTTTATACATATATCTGCAAAGCATACTTGCTGAAATTGTTGAAGTTAACTGTTAAAATTTGTATAATGGACATATAACAAAAAATGTTATCAAATCAGAATTTTCAGAAAATACAAATAATAACGAAGCCTATATAAAAAGAATAGATTCAAAGTATAACAGAATGAGCATGTATTCCTCTGAAGATGCCACGCTTAGTGCCGAAACGTAAGGATAAAAAACTCTGTAATACTTTACATGATAAAATAAAAAATTCTTGGCTGGTAAAGGTTTATTATATTAACTATAAAAAGTAGAAGTTAACATGTATAGTGATTCGTGCCCTTGCTAAAATAGAAACATCTACGTGGCTATAATGCTACTCAGTATCGTGCCAAATTTACAAATTGAGGGCAGTCAGGGGCCATAAGTCACAAATTCTTTTAGAGCCAGGGACTCGGCCACATGGAGGCAGATGCAATACATAGAGCAATTGAAAAAGCAAAAAAACATACGACAGCAAACATAGAGCAAACAGAGAGTGGGCAAATCTTATTCGAATCATAGATAGGATCCCACCAATAAGTGTATTCGAACTAGAGCAGTAAGACTTATTTAAATTCAAAGAATTGCTAACCAATTATTACACACATCGAAAGGTTGATGCTCAAGAAGAAAATAATTCTTGGCTGAAATTAAATGGATGAAAATATAATTCTTCATTTCCTCACAAAATACAGATTCAAGTATTCTTTCCAAGATGATGAACAATTTAAGACGTTTGATCACTCAAAAAAGGACACGAACTTAGGAACAACAGTCTTTCTTCCAAATGTAATTCCCATTTCAAATGTGCCATAACCACTTTCAAAGAGAAAGTGAATGATTTGAATTCTTTCTTGCCATATATCCATCCCAGCAGTCGTAAATTTTACCGAATATCTTTAGTAGGATTGATTTCATCCTTAGAAACTGACCCTTGAGTGTCTCCCAAACGGAACGAGGATAAGAATGATTATCTTCATCAGATCATATAATAAAAACTAAGTATGATTTTTCAATATCAAATTTACAATTGTAATTTGTCGATTTTTATGCCCTTTTTTTGTTAACTGGGTTACAGCGATAACATAAGAATAAAACATTTCAGTATTTTGTTTGCTTTAGTGGTTAATTTTATGGAAACCTGCTTCATTTAATACACAAATATGCACTTTTAGCATACAATAGTTTACAACATTTTACACATCGTGCTAATCTGTATATACCGAGGAGGCTTAGCAGCTGGCCTTGAGGCTCTGAACAGTAAAGACGTATTTATAATACTCCTCAGTTTTAACTATTTTTTAATGTTATTCAGATAAATTATTTTTGTGAATTACATATCAATCAACATGTTGAATTTTGCCAAATATGGTGATAGAATTTGTTAAGTGTTGATTGGTTTGTTTTAAAGAACAAATTAGAAAAAATACTTATAAAGAAAGTGCTTTATTCTATTAGAAATTTACTAATTTGGATTAGTGCAGTTCATAGTTCAAAACAATGACACATAGTAATATGAGTGACTCAAATAAAGTTAGTGGTGAGAGTAGTGACCCGCTCACTGCTATTCTCATCACTAAGCTTGATAAAATTAATCGGTGTTTTAAACACAATACAAAAAGAAGTGTTCAAAACTGATCATCAAATCACCTCAACTGCAACCGATAATATTAAAAAAAGAGATTAGTAAATTATCAACGAAACTGGATAAAAATATTAAAAACACAGGTAAACAATTTCATGAACTGAAAAGAGTGAATATTAGTTAAAATTAAAAAAAAAATTACTGAATTACAAAGTTATGTGACAGATTATTGTAATTTTACTTATCAAAATACAAAAGATAGCAACATTCCCACTGAAAACAAAAATGAAGATTTAATTTCATATGTTAAAACAATAGCCAAAGAAAAATAGATTTTCCTCTCAATGAAGAAATGGTAGATGATATTTATCGTAGTGGGACGAGGAGAAACATACTACCATCTGTTTTTATAAGATTTGTAAAAAATTCATATAAAACAAATTTTCTCGTAGCAGCAAAATTAAATTGAGGAAATTCTTGGATTAAGTAGAAAAGCCATGATTTATGAAAACGAATTTTTGTCCCCCCTATTGTTGCCGTAAGGTTAAAGGACACCAAGAATTGGCGACAAGCCATGGATGCTGAAATGAAGGCGTTGAGAGACAATACTTGGGGGGTGCTTCAGGATTTTCCTAAAGACAAGAAAGCTCCTACCATGTAAATGGACATATAAAATTAAATAGTATCCTGATGGAACTATTGAAAGACACAAAGCAAGGTCGGTAGTTAAGAGATTTTCTCAACAGAAAAGTGTAAATTATAACAAAACATTTAGTCCCTTGGCAAAAATGAGCAGAACGTGGCTTGGACCTTTTGCCGCTTGTTCAATTTAATGTAGTTGAAGCAAGCGGCAAGGTGTTGGTACAAGAGGTTCATAGATTTCTTGAAGAAGTCAGCATCCACTTCAAGCAATGCCGATCCCTATTTGTTTACAAGAAAAAGGGGAGAAAATCAACTTTACATCGCACTCTATGTCGACGACGGCCTTGTTGCTTCAACCAATAAAAATGAATTGGAAGAATTCTTAAAGGGTCTACCAATTGAATTTAAAGTAAGTCATAAAGTTGATCTTACTTTCTCGGATTGGAAATGTCCCAAGAAGATAACGGTATGATCAAAGTCGATCAAAAGAGCTATACAAGAAGAAACGTCAAAAGATTTGGTATGGACAAGAGCAGGGCAGATTATTATACCGATCATCGATTCTTTACAAAACAGTAAAGGAAGAAACGGGTTTCCATATCGCCAGGCCATGGTTGCAATGATATACCTTAATGATTTCAACAAGACGGACATTGCGTTCGCCGTTGGCCAACGCTGGGTTGCGCTGGAAAGCCTAACTGCTGACGACATATTATGAGACAAAAGAATATTCCGTTACTTAAAAGGATCTGAGAAACTTGGAATTATCTATAGAACGGAGAAAGAGTCAAGTTTCCTCGAATGTTTCAGTGACGCGGACCTTGGTGGAGACCCTATAAAGATAAATGAAGAACGAAGAAATATAATTTTTCAAGAATTTTAAGAATTATCAAGCCCAGAATCAATTTATTGCGCAGGGAATAGAAGAAGCAGAATTAGGGAATCCTGATGCATCAAAAAGTCGTTGAAATTTTATGAAGAAGTATTTCTTATCTGAAAATAATGAAAACATAATCCAAATCTGCCAAATCTTTGCTTATCGCAATGTATTTAATAAACACTTTAACCTCACTTTTCATCGTCCAGCATTGGACGATAAGTACCACTTAATGATTAATAGAGTTAAAAAAGAAATGAAGCAAGAGCATGTATATCATTTAAGAGTCACTGAAGATGCTTAAATGGAAAAAAGAACAGATAAGAAAGTCAGTAAAGAAGACAAGAATATAACTTTTATATCTTCTGATTTATAGAAATGTTTGCCAGGTCATACTTGCAAAATAATGTGGTTTTCTACAAAAGATCTTCATGGACCTGCAATTTAAAAGACTATGCTATATAAATGTCGGAAAAATTGCCCGTTGCTATCTATGGCGTGAAACTATAGCTGCTAGAGGTGGGCAAGAAATAGCTTCCTGAATACGAATCTTTCCACTATCTCCACCAGATAACTACCAAGAGGTGAATATGTTCAGCGATTGTTGCCCAGGGCAAACAAGCAACATTTATTTACCCTTGATGGTGTTGACTTTATTTTATAAAATCAGAAACACAAAAAATCTTTAGATGATAAATCGTAATTTTCTTGAGCCTGGTCACACTCATGATTACATTCACGAGGCAGTTGAAAAAGTTGCAAAAACCACAACAGAACAATTGAATTAACAAGGGACGAACATCAACGGCGAACTTGATGAGACTAGTCCCCAGAAATCTACCTATTCACGTCATAGAAATGAAACAGAAACAGTTTATTAACAGGAAGCTGATAAAATATGATTATATCAATAGCAAAATTAACATGTCCACACAAAATGTGGGGTAGGCGAAAATCAAATGGATTCAATTCAGAGCTATTCACCGGATAAAATATTTTACAAGAATTCGTTTAAAAAAGAAGAGCCTTTCCACATTCTAGAATTAAGCAAAAGAACACCCCGAAACAAACGCTAATCATCCAAATCTTCCCTATCACCACTGCTACTGGAGACCGCAAAAAGCTTCAGATCTGAAATTTTCATCATTATTTCTCGGCACACTAATAAGACATTTTTATAAGTCATATGAAGATATTTTACCTGGAGAGAAGTGAAGAAGAATATAAATAAAATTATCATTTGTTTTGGAATGTAATAATAAAATTGTCTTGTCGCACAAATGGCAATAAAAAATAAATAAATACTTAAAAAAAAAGAAAAGATAGTTGAATTTGTTTTATTGCCTAAATCTATAAAATAAAAAATTATCGATAAAAGCGGGAGATTTTTTATTATTATTATTATTTTTTTTTTTAATTTAAGGCACGTCAACAAGTATGGATGATCCTTGGCCTCCGGACAGTGTTCTCTCGTTACAGACAACACTGTCCATCACCGGCTGCAGAGGCTCATGACAAGAAAAAGACCTAAGGGTAGCCTCCGCGTGGGAGTCCTGTACGCTAACCACTTAGCTATTCCCTTCCCTTTTTTATTATTATTATTCGACATTTTCAGACAAAAACAACTCTGTCAATATTTCGCATTCGAAATTATTTCATTGGGTATTTAATTTGGAGTGGAGGGAAGAGATTAGCTCAGTGGTAGCGCGCTGGACTAGCAATGCGGCGGTCCCGGGTTCGAGTCTAGCTGCTGCCCTTAGATTTTTTTCTTCCTAGGAGCCTCTTACAGCTCACTGTCCGGAGATGGACAGTGTTGTCTGTAACGAGGGAACACAGTCCGGAGGTCGTCAGTGCATTGAGAAGACTCCGAACTTTGGGTTAGCTATATGGACCCAGAAGGGCTTTGGATAGCATAAGGTTTGGTACCTCCCCAAAGACAATAACAAAAAATAATTATGAGTGACTGGAAATTCTGTTATTCTAATTAGAAGTTCTGGGTTAGAAGTACTGAATACTGATTGTTACATACAAGTAGTAAAGTCTAACCGCTATTTTCAACTTCAAATATCTGAAATACCAGAAATACTGACATTGGCATTTCTTGTACCGAGCCACAGATTTAATTTTTCAATATTCAATTTTGACTGAGAATGAATTAGCGCCATTACTTCAGGAATAACATACAATTAAGCCGAAATTCTTGATTTAATTGTCATTGAAATAAGCCTCAATATTAGGTACCCTCCATGTTACATTTTAAAGCTGATACTCCAGGTTGCGTGCCATGCAAGTTCATATAAGCACCCAGAATTTGTCTTGATAGACTGTTTGAGCGTTCGAGTCAAAATACTTGGTATCTTTCTAGTTACATAAAAAATAATTGGTTTTTCCAGTTAAAATCAATATTGCCTGAAATTGGAGAGACATCAATATTAGAACGTACAGTCTCAGTTATTTTTAATCAACTATTCCCTTTACCAGAATATTTACAAAAGGAAGACCTACAAAGATTAGCCTCTTCAAATTATAGTAGTCATTATTTGCTTGTAAATGGTAATATTTTGATTCCACAGAAATACCTGTTAGAAAAAATACCTATACCTTATACCAGACTTGAGTGGGGAGTTCTCTTTTAGAGTATTCACTTCGTATCCGTTAAAATTCAACAGTATATTAAGTTCTAGGACTTTTTTAGGGCTGCAAATTTGCAATCATTAAACGAATTGTGCTATTGTAGTTTGAGTGAAATTTGGAGGAAAACTATCGAACTGTTCCAAAAATATAAGTGAAACAAGAATTAATTAATTAATTAATTAAACTATGCACAGTGTGGATTAATCTTGTTCAGGTAAGTTTTGTGACGTACTGATAAGTGGGAGATATATGTCATCTTAAGTAGAACTGATCAGCTGGCGGAGGCTCGACTGCAATGTCACTGGGTTTGTTGGATTAACAGTTTACTTGGACTCTATAATACATAAATAATAACCTACCTCTACATAACTATATTTCTGGTTATTTAATTTTATACACTGCTGAATTATTTTTATTTTATTTGACGAAAAAATTTAATTTTTATTTTTTTCCGCTTTTGTTGCTATAAATTTTTATTATAATAATTTTTATAACATGGGCAGCGAAATTACAGACCAATGTTGCAGAACAATGAAACAGTTACGCTTGGATTTAAAAACCGATATGAAAGAGAGTAGATCGAAAACATTAAATGATTTAAAACTTTGATTGGTCATAGATAATAGAGTTAAAATAGTTGAAACGAAAACTGATATTCTAGATTGCGAGCTGAGAAAAAGGAATATAGTTATATTTGGTTCTGTCGATGAAGTCATGGATTATTTGGAATTGGAAGATTTTTGTCTGCAACTTTTTTGCTAATAAATTGGAGTTAAATATTAGCAGAACGGAAATAGACTTCGTTAGACGTTTAGGTAAATATGATGGTATCAGGAATCGTCCGGTTCTCGTAGGGACTGGCTACTTTCTGTTCTAAATGGTTATGCAAAATGTCTTTAAGTTGAAAGACTCTAATTTTTCGATTTCGCATGATTTTCCTAAAGATATTATAGAAACTCATAAAAGTTTATGACGGAAGGTTATCCAGGCGCGAAAAGAGGGTAAATTTGCTGTTATAAAATATAATAAATTGGCGACTTTGTCGAGTTCGCTCAAGAAGTCGCAGTGATAAGAAGGACTAGACGTATAAGTAGAGGTCCGCCTCCTCGTGGCAGGGACGGGAACTTATCTACCTAGTAGATAAGGCTAAGTGACCATAGGCACCGGTTTTGGCGCTATGCGCTTGGTACGGTGGCTAAGAGTGTGCGTAATAATAAATAATGTCTGTCTGGGGGGGCCCCGCGCCTCTCGCATATAATTGTTGAGCGATTCATATAAAACTTTTGAAAGTTCTATTAGAGTGATTATTATTAGAGTGTTTTGAACTTTCTAAGCTTGACGAACTGCAAAAGCCAGTATATAGCTTTGCGGTTTTTTGGTTTAGCGAGTGGTCTCCTGCGTCCACGTTCGCCGGGGCTGGACACCAGGCAGAGTTTTGGAAGTTTGTTGCACCATTTCTGCCTGGGCTAAAGGGAGAATAACACTTGTAGAGGGGACGGAGGCACACAAACCGCTCTTTTCAGAGCGAGGGCGTAAGCTTCGGCTTGAGCCCATTGTAAATAGTTGTAAATAGTAGACTAAGTTATTTTAACTGTATATAGTAGGATTAGTACTACGAGAAATACGGCCAGCACACCAGAAAACGCTAGAGCGTCTAGTCCGCTCTCTGACATTGAGATGACACCTCCTTGCCTGAAAGGCATGCTAGGTGGGATAAGAAGAAGATTGTTTGACGAGCAACAGAATGTTGCTAAAAGTTCGACGGTGGTCAAAATGACCACTAATGACGTGGCAGCAAATGCTGCCGAGCCTAACGAACAAGAGAGCACAAATGAAAACCGTAGTGAGGAGGGTAGCCCAAAAGGGTATGTGACCAGGGACCCCATCCTTAGAGCAGGCGAGCTGGAGCTTGAAATCATTCAGTATTGTCAGGATCCAAGTGTTAAGATAAACAAGACACACACCTTGTTTTTAACTAGGAAAGTCAAAGAGGTAACGGCCATCGTTAATGAGATGGCCACTCGCATTGCCTGGCTTGAGGGCAAATTCTCGGCATCTACAAATGAGACAGCAAAAAAGCAACAGGCCTTGGAAATGGCGGTCTTATGTATTTTAGAAAATACAGACCAGATCAAGGCCGATACAACACAGCTGTCGGTGAATTTGCGCGAGACAGCCCGTAAGTCAGTAGAGGCCAATGGTACTATGAGAAATGATGTAGTGGGCCCCACTAAACCTGCACCTGTGCAATCTTATGCGGGAGTGGTGGACAGGAAGCCAGCCTGAGGGAAAGCAGGCTAAACAAAAGAGAAATACAAAGGCTCTGAAAAACAAAAAGATCAAGAATGGATAAGAAAGACAATAAAGATAAAAAGAATACTCAGCCTGAGAGGCAGGCAGTGAAAAAGCCGCTGCCTCCTAAAAAGCACGTGGTGGTTATAAAGCCACAAGATGAGAAGGCAGTTGAGACCAGCGGGCAAATGAAGAAATCCTCAAGGGCAGTCTAAATCCTTCTGAGGAAGGTTGCCAGGTCGTATCCCTCCGACGCGCCAGAAATAAGACACTCTATGTTGAAACAGGAGGCCTTGAGCAGGTGCAAGCTTTATTGAATAATGATAAGTTGAGAAATGCTGGTCTCCAGGCTGAGCTGCCTAAGAAAAGGCTTCCTAAAATGATCATCTTTGATGTACCAAGCGACCTCAATGAGGCGAGAATTATGAAAGCCATATACGAACAAAACCTAGGATCGGTATTGCCGAAACCTGATTTTCAGGACTCCTTAAGAGTATTGGCCAAGTCAGGTGAGAGCAAAAATGGGTCTCAAAACTGGGTGGTAGAAGTCACGCCAAAAATGCGTGAATTTCTGCTAAAAGGAACCCTGAGTAGCGGCAGGGTGTATATCGAGTGGAATCGTTGTAAGGTGATGGACCACAAACAGGTAGCACGCTGCTACAAGTGCCAAGCATATGGGCACGTGGCAAAGTTCTGCAAAGAAAAAGAGCCGACTTGCGGACACTGCGCCACTAAAGGACATGTATATGAGAAGTGCCCAAATAAAGCCGAAGCCCCGGCATGTGCTGCCTGTAAGGTGTTCCGAAAGCCGCACAACTACTCTGTTTAGAGCTTGAAATGCCCAGCGTACCTGAAAGCTCTAGACCGACAACAAGCCAATACAGATTATGGAAGAAGCCCATAATTCAACTAATAATGGCCTGAGAGTGTTGCAGCTGAATGCGCAACGCTCGAAAACAGTAATGGCTGAATCACGAGAGCTTATCTATACGAAAGGAATAGATGTTGCGTTAATAGGAACCCTACACGTTCCAAGGAAGCGTTAAGGGCCTGGGGTTGCAACATCGTATCGTCCACGCTTCCTGTGATAGATGGATATGGACTGCTGTTGCGGTGTACAATCCAGACATCACTCTATTGCGTCTGCCACAGTACAGCACCAGTCACTGCACTTGTGTGCTGTTAACGGCTGCAAATGGCGTTGAGTTGATGCTGGTAAGCTTGTACTGCCAGCCGTCGTGCGACATAACGACGTCTATAGCTCATTTAAGTCGGCTCTTGCAAGAAAATAGAGGGAAAAAGATAATCGTGGCCGCTGACATAAATGCATGGTCACCTATGGTGGCATGATGACGCTTTGGATGACAGAGGCAGGTACTTTGAGGAGTGCATTGTCTCCAATGATCTGTGCGTCGTGAACATGCCCGGACATCTAAAGACTTATGTAGGAAATGGGAACTGCGCTCAGCACAACCTGGATGTTACACTGTGTACAGCTTCGGCTGTTGACAGGGTACATGGTTGGAAGGTGACTGACTGGGTGACTGGTGATCACAGGGCTATACTTTTCGAAGTTGCCTGGGACACAAGCCATGTCTCGCCTATGAGGGTCTAGAAAGATACTCAGTCAAACATGCTGACTGGGAAAGATATAAGACCCTCCTACAGCGCAGTATTGCTCCCATATATGTCCAAGAGGATACCATTGCTGGTGTTGATAAAGCGGTCACAGAGCTGACTGAGGCAATAGCGGGCGTAAGTGGGGTGGCTTTAAAGAAAATACCCACTAGTCGTACGCGCCGTGTTCCTTGGTGGACACGGGAATTGACAACAGCTAAAAAAGGAGTTGCCAGGAAGCGAAGACGGTACCAACGGGAACGGAATGAGGAATCCCGTCAAAGATATCTAGATGAGTATCGTGGTGCACGAAGCCAGTATAAAAAGATGGTGTTGCAGGCCAAGACCTCAAGCTGACAGGAGTTCGTGAGGTCAGAAGGCAATAGAGATCCATGGGGTATTGTATACAAGGTGCAGTCTAATAAGATGAAGCCAAACCTGATATTAGCTAGTCTAAACATAGACGGAATATCGGGTGTTGGGTCCTGGAAAGAATCGACGCAGCACTTATTGAAAGTACTCCTCCCGGAGGATAACCCTCTGGATGATACTCAGTTGCAAAGAAGTCGTCGCGAAGCAGCTTATGAGTCACCAGCTCTGGATTGTTCCGTGGCCGAGTTTGACATATATGATATAAAATTTGTTATTGGCGAAATTAAGAACAAGAAGGCACCCGGTATAGACATGATTAATGGAGAAATTGTCCCGAAAAATGAGGATGTTTGAAGCCAGGATCTGCTAGACCTGTTCAATGGATGCCTGAAACTGGGATATTTTCCCAGTCAATGGAAAACAGGGCTTGTCAAAGTGTTATATAAAGGTGGTAACAAGCCCATCGGAGACGCAAAGTCGTATCGATTGATACAACTCCTGCCCGTTTTTGGGAAACTGCTGGAGAAACTGATTGTAATGAGATTGAAAAGTTTTATCAGTTTCAGTCTCAACCAGTATGGGTTTGTATCGGGAAGATCGACGACAGATGCGATCTCAAAAATCCTGAATTTGGTCCGTGGCAGTGGGCACAAATACGTCCTCACTGTATTCCTGGACATAGCTGGTGCCTTCGATAATGTCTGGTGGCCGACTGTATTAGAGTCACTTAGAAAGAGAGATTGTCCACCAAATCTTTTTAAACTGATACAAAGCTACCTCACTCAAAGAGTGTGGTGCTTGTGACTCAAGCCGGCGAAACATCCAGGCCAATAACTAAAGGTTGTCCGTAGGGCTCGGTGGTGGGCCCGTTCCTGTGGAACTTGGTCATGGACGGATTGTTAGAGCATATAGAAATGATGGATTATTGTGATTCAGTTGCATACGCTGACGACCTCATGGTGATTCTCGTCGGGAGTTAGAAGAGCGTGCGAGCGCTGTTGTAACCCGAATTAAGAATTGGTGTCAAGGGGGGAAGCTTCAGATTTCGTTCGAGAAGTCTAAAGTGATGCTAATGAAAGGCAAACTTCATCCCAGTCGTCCTCCCTGGATAAGGGTGGACGATCACAGAATAGTCCATGTGACCCAGTTTGAGTACCTGGGCGTGCTGCTGGATTGGAAGCTTTCTTTTAAGCCCCATATTCAGTGGGTGGCCTCTAGATGTCTCAACTTGTACCAGGGAATAAAAAGAGTTGCCCGTGGTGAGTGGGGGCTGAAGACTGGTGTGGCCCTAACCATTTATAGGGGCGTAATAGAGAATGTCGCAGCGTACGCAGCTGCCTGTTGGGCCGACAAGCTTGACATGCAGTCGTACAGCGGCACTCTGTTGCGGATGCAAAGAGCAATTTTATGCTCTGTAACAAGGGCCTATGCGACATCATCCACGGCTTCCTTACCGGTGGTCGCTGGTGTGTTGCCGCTTGATCTCCTCGTTGAGATGAGAGCCCTTACCCATAAGTTTAAAAAAGGGGTCAAGATTGTCCTCGATGGTGAGGAGCTGTCCAGTCAGATGCCTACTACTCTTGCAAGGAATAATATCCGAGAGTATGAGATTGGGAAGTGGCAAAGACGCTGGGATGAGGCAGAAACAGGAAGAATCACATATGAGTTCTTCACAAATTTGTATCACAGACTATCGATACGGTGGCTGGAGCTATCCCAAACCGTAACGCAATATTTCACGGACCACGGGAAGTTCAATTCTAAGCTCAATGAGTTGGGTTTGAAAGATTCCCCGAATTGCGAGTGCGGTGAACGGGACACAGTGCATCACGTTCTCTTCCGATGTTCTCTCCTCGACGAGGCAAGAATCCATATGGAATTCAAGCTGAAAAGGAGGGGAGAGAATTGGCCGGGAGAATGTAAAGAGTTAGTGAGAAAAGTGCTCAAAATTTTAAAGATTTTGTTCAGTTTGCTCGAGAAATAGCGGTAATGCGCCGGACTAGACGGATATGTAGAGGTCCGCCTCTACGTGGCAGGGATGGAAACTTGCCTACATAGTAGGCAAGGCTGTGACCATAGGCACCTGTTTTAGCGCTATGCGCTAGGTACGGTGGCCAGGAGTGTGCTGAATTTTGAATTTTTGTCTCATTCCAATAAGTCGCATGTGGATATATTTTTTTGATCAAGTAAAAAGGTTTTCCTTTTTCGGCTTTGGTTTACCAGTGTAAAAATTGTTTGATATCTATATATTTATAGTGTGAGAGACAATGGGGTTGTGATAGTGAATGGGTAAGAGAATTACGATGTATATTATACATTAGGTCAATAGCGACATAATACAATAGTGACGGTATATGTATACATCGTCATTCTCTTACTCATTCACTTTTTAATTTATAATATATCATTTATAATTATATTATATATTTTCACTTTTTAAATCTATTGTAATATAATAGAACTTTTTAATTCTATTGTAATATAATAGATATCGTGTACATAAAAGTAATGAGTTTTAGAATTAATTGAAAAATCAATTAGTGCAAAGTCGGTAGTGCTCATGGATACTTCCGAAATGACCTAAAAATCATGATTAAATTGCGCGCCATTATTTTTTCTTAGAAATACGCGCCTTATTATGAAGAGTATTTATAATAATTCTACTTCTAAGTAGCGTGAATAGAATATAATAAGAATTTTTTTTTAGCTATTTTTGTGCCTAACATTTATTTGTAACCATAATTACAGATGGTACGAATATTATTCTTTCATTACGAAAATCTGGCCATGGAGAAGAGTAATCTAGGTCCCATGGGTGCTGAAAAAAATAGTTGTAATCATATGGTTTATCCGCTGATTTTCGTTCCGTTTATATAAATGTGATCGATATGTAGGTATTTGTGTTTAATCAAGAAATTATATTCTATTAATGTTTCACTAAGTTGCTTTTTTGAAGATGTATTATTGAAAAATGCTTTCTAATGTAACATTTAGAAAATATACTTTACTTAAGAAAAGGTATGTTTCATTTCAATAAACAATATTTTTGCTATTTCTGTATTTCCTTATGAAAATGATGTATATTTCTAAATGACATGTTTACCTTAAGTTGATGAGAGTTTGGGAACGCAATATGGATAATTTTTTTCTTAGCTAAGAGCTTCTTTAATAATAATGTTTCTGTCCAATGAGTGTTTTCATTAAACATCTTTTACTTTGCGGTATTCCAAAAAGTATTTAAGTAAAGATTATTTGTATTCACTTTTTGGTTTTTGTTAATATTAATAAGGTTTCTTAGTGAAAGGTAAACCTGGTAAACGGTTTATAATTATCCGGTAAGCATTTCATCATATTCCCAAGCATTATTAATCAACACATTTATTTGCAGATATAAGAAACAGTTTATACTAATTCAAAATGGATATAGTTGATGTGAACAACATGGGTATTATAGATGGTTCAGGAGTGTTTAGTACTCAGATATCTGGATCGCAACCATTTATCTACGCCCAAGATGCTGTTCAGACAAATAGCAATGGTTTATATTTGTGTTCAATTAAGAAATCAAGAAAAAAAAGATAATTAATTCACATCCTTATTAGACTTGAATCATCTCATTTATCAAATACAAATTACTGCTTTATCAAATACAAACACAACCCACTTTTTAATTAATTTTTTGTTTATGTTTGATATGGTTTTAGATCTTGCAATGTATGGGAATAAGGTTATTTTTATGCAAATAGTACAGGAAAATCAAACACCTTCACTTGTAAATGGTTATGTATTGAACAACAATCAGGTAAATTTCTTTGTGATATTACTGAGTAGCAGGACTCATTTCTTATAATCTTCCATAATTTATTAAATAAATTAATTAGTTAATTTATAAGTTATTAAAAACACGATTGCAGATTCCACTGGTGAGCCAGCAATTATTTTTATCTCAAGACCATTTTTTAACACACAGTGTTGAAAATATTGATGAGTCAAAGCTCTTAACATTCAATTCTTCACTCACCGCAGAGTAAGTTTTAATGTATATTTAAATATTTTTGACGATGTTGCTAAATGAATTAAATGAGATAATTTAGAAATATATTATGCGTTAGAACGTATTGTTTAATGGTGATTATGCAGTATATGTAACGCGTATGAAAATGGTGTACTTTTATGTTAAAATGCCCATTTAACTCCCTCCTTATCACTCGACGCCACCATAAGGTCCAGCACGAGCTAATTCGGCTCCTGAAGGTAAAAGGATATACATGCTTTGAGGAAGTTTATTGCATCGACTCAGCGGGATCGACGAGGTATGCCGATATAGTCGCCCTTCATGACCGCGACAGATCGGCTCTAGTCCTCGACCCGACCGTGAGATTCGAGAGCAATGACCCGGACCAGGCGGAGAAGGTGGACTTGGAAAAAAAAGGTATATATGAGAGTTGTGTCCCCTTCTTGAAAGAGAGGTTCCATGACTTCGGTGACCGAGAGTTTCGGGTTCGGGGTCTCTGGTTCGGTGCCCGAGGTGTCATCCCTAAGCTGACTTTCAGCTTCCTTCAGGAGCTAGGGATTGATCTGAGGAAGTTGGAGGCCTTGGCGGAGTCTATCATTGTGGACTCGATTGGCATTATCCACCACCACATCTACGGGACATGAGTTTGATTGTTCTGCCCGCTTATTTGTTGGTATTGTATGGTTATGATATGTTATTATTCTGATTTGGATGTTTCTGTTGCTGGTTTGGTTTATTTTATTTTATTTTGTTGACATATTGTATTAGTGTTAGGAACGATTTTCTTTTTTTTGCCTGACGAATTGAGGATCTCTCAATAGTGTAGTATTGGTGTTGACTTCTTTTTTTTCCACTTTATCTATATATCTTGATTGACTGATTGGTTCGCTGTGTGTCTAGCAACCCGATCTATTTGGGCAGCACCCTTTGTTTTGCAAATATTTGCATTAAAATGTTTCTCTCTCCTTAGAAAGAATTGGTTATGTTTTGTTATTAATGTGAAATAACTTTAGATCCAGAAGTGTGGATGAAGAGCAGCTTAATTGCAAAGTTGAAATCGAAGATGAAAATGAAAGTCACTTGAATACAACTAGTGATGAAAGAGAAGCTGCTCTAGAAGAAGTTGACAATTTGGATGGTGTAATCAACAATGAAGTAAGATTAAACATTACAATAGTTTAAAATTTGTTTTTTTATGAGTCGTATGAATTATATTTATTTTATTATTTCTTCAACTTATATTTCAATTTATTATTTCTTCATCTTATTCTTAATTTTATGGAATTTTTTTTTGAATTTGTTCTAAACGTTTTGAATGTTTCTATTTAAGTTAACCCAGATGTTCTGTGTACCTTGTGGATTGTATTTCGATACAGTTAAACTATTTAACAAGCATAATCGAACACATTTACTTGAAAAACCTTTCAAATGTCACTTATGCAAGGAATCATTTAATTATGAGGTAAGTGATAGTGGTTATTGCAATATCGCAGACTCACAGCAGTATTAAAAAAAAAAAAAAATAATTTGTAAACTAAAAGTATTGTTGAAAGCCAGAAACCTTGTCTTCAAGACCGAGAAATACACATATACACTGCTACAAGTTGTGTACTCTAAGCGAACGTTTCTAGCCGCGAATGAGTTATTTCATGTTCTCTGTTACATAATTTAACGTGTGATTGGACTTTACAACAGCGTTTTAGATCTACAATTTGCCTACCTTTCAGTAATCTAAGAAATAGTAATTGTATTATACTATACAATATTTACAACACTAAGATTTTGAAAGGGGTACGTGACTTTTCCAGGCTGATCCCGCTGCTCAATCAATATCCATAACTAGAAAAAGTGAATCTTCTAATAATATTGATACATGCTAGCTGTGGGCCTAATAACACATCTCGACTAATATAACTAATTAGTCTATAATAAAAATCACTCCAGGGCTACAACTTCCAATATCTTTATTAATTTCTAATATCTGTATTTCCTTATGAAAATGATATATATTTCTTAATGACATGTTTACCTTAAGTTGATGAGAGTTTGGGAATGCAGTATGGATAATTTTTTTCTTAGTGCTTTACTTAGTAATATCTTTATTAACTTCTTCACTACAGTTACACAATTCAACTTAGTTTCTGACAGCAGTTGTTACGTCTACTAAATGAAAGGCCGGGTGACTAATAACACTTTATTAGTTGGTAACAAAAAATTTCTCTGTTATACTTTCTTCGTTAGTAGACGCCACACTTCCTAACTTCCTTGTAAATTCTTATTGTCTCCTCCTTTTCACTTAGCACCCAAAAATCTTGCACACCATATGTGCTAATCCCCCATGTGATGTATTTTCTATCAATACAATGTGCAATAAATTTACTCGTGATTCGCCACAATATTTTAGTGCAGCAAATTTTTAAAAAATGATAAGTAATGAAAAATAAAAAAATGATGCATTTTTGAAGATATTTTGTCTGTGTAATGCCCCAGTGATGGTAGGTACCTAGAAGATGATCTTTATCCGGACAAATATTTCATTATTTAAATTTCATTTCCCATGAAATGGGTGTGATGTTAGTACTCAAGGAAGGCAGAGAACAATGATACAGAAAGTAAAGACAGTGCCATAGCAAGCCTCACTATCAAACGCATTGTGAATACTCTGGGGGTATATTATATTTTCAAGTTGCAGTGAATTATTCCCTAAAAGAGAATAAAGTATCCAAAAATATCTGGAATGAAACACTGAGGCGACCTTCTCTTATTGCTAGTTTTGCAATTATATATAAAAAAATAGATTTTCGTTATACTTCACGGTGTAACGGTGGTTAGCGTACTAGATTCCCACGCGGAGGCCCCAAGTTCGAGTCCAGCTATGCTACCCTTAGATTTTTTTCTTCCTAGGAGCTTCTACTACTCACTGTCCGGTGATATTAGTGTAGTCTGTAACGAGAGAACACTGTCCGGAGGCCGGCAGTGCACTGAGAAGTCTCCGGGCGCCAATGACCATAGATGTTGACGCGCCTTAATTAAAAAAAAAAAAAAAATTGTAATCATTTGTCCTAACATTAAATATACAGATAGTGGGAATAAGTAGTCACTTAAGACTGGTAGCTGAACTGTGATTACATTATAGTCTAGTAGAGAGCCAACATTGAACAAATCAAATAAATTTGAAATGGAACATCACAAATTCCACAGAATTCCTTAAAATAATTTTTTTCGGGAAAATGATTCAATTAAATGTGATACGTTTATATCTTGTCAATTAGCACATCAAGTTTAAACGAAGTCGCCTCGGACGTTTCCGATAAAATTCCAAAAAACTACTTATTCTGTAAAAGTAACATTTTCAGTTAACACATTTTCTTGAAATTTGGAATTTCAGCACTGCTTTTAATGTACATTAATCTTAAATATGTGGTGAAACCATAAATTGTTCTGATGTCGTACTTCCGGAAAAAAGCTTACCGTTACTTTCCAGAACACCCAAAAATCAATTTTTCCGGAAAAATTATTTCAATAAAAGTGATAGGTATTTATGTATGTAGAAATTATACGAAGTTTAAAGAAAATCGTTGGCGCAGTTGGAAATCGCGAGAAACTGGAAAAAAAAAATGCACAACTAACCCGTTGATGGATTTTGCCCGAAACCTTCATATCAGCTGCGGTGATAGTACCTAAACCAAACAACATATTGGAGTTTTCTGCGATTTTTCGTTTTTGAGATATTTTGTTCATACACATACAGAGCATTCGCTAAACATTTTTTTTTCGTACTCCGGTGACCTCAAAACATGTATGTCTGGTGAAAACACAATTTCGAAAATTTGACACGATCAAAGTAGTTTCCCTTCTAATCTAATCTAGAAACTATTGTGCACCTCGTAAAACGTCTCACATCAGCCCTGTATCATTAAAAAGGGCCGAGGCGAGTGAAGTTCTGAGCCTACCTTCAGTTCCACAATTGGGGTGCAAATTTCAGATATCATCTGCGAGCATAGTGCACGCACTCTCCAAGAAGGTGAAACGGTGTCTCATCCTTTTGGCCGCATTTCCTGCAAAGTTGGTCCCATATTGTGCAGAGAGACCCATATTGTGCAGATGCTTCCTTAGAAGGCAGTGCCTGTAACTAGGGCAGTAATTCTCCTTAGCTCCTCTTTGTTCTGCCGAGGAGATAGGTTGTGGGAGTCTTTGAAGGGCCAATATTTTCGTGCAATTTTTTCCCAATATAATGTATGTTTCCGTGTTAGCCATTTTTCAATGGCACCACAGACAGTTCTGTACGAGATGCCGCAGAAAGGCGAGATGCCGGACCAATGGGCGTTCGTGAGGCGGCCTCTTTTGCCAGCCTGTCGGCCTCTTCATTACCAAGGTAAGGTAATTCAAGAATGCCTTTGTGCCATAGCACCCAACCTAGCCGAAGGCTATTGTGGCTTGCCAGAGATTCTACTGTTCGCAGCATTCTTTAACAATCCTCGACGTGATGCAGTTCGCCTCTAGAGCCTTTAGTGCGGCCTGGCTATCAGAGAAGATCGCAATTCTTCTGCTCGTTACACCTTTATACTTGAGATATTGGGCACAACTTAAAATGGCGAAGATTTCAGCTTGAAAGACCGTTGGGGTGCAAGAGATATGGCGATGCCTACACCAGCGCGCCTAATATGCACGCCAGCCCTGACACCGGCAAAGGTCCTGGAGCGTTCTGTGTACATCACGATTTCGTTTTTACTCGTGTTTGGGCCATTGTGGCAGTTACCGTCCACATACGAAATTGTCACTCTGAATTTTGATTCAAAGAGATACGTCGGGTTCATTAGATCTGCTCCCATACGTAACTGGGATTTCCCCCAATTCCCCGAATATTTTCCCATGCCCCTCGGATTTATGTCCAAGTTGCAGGTTGTGAATGCTGGTCAGTCTATAAGCCGTCCTTAGGGCCTCCGCCCCCGCAAGCATGTGCAGCGGCGGAAGTCCCAGGATGATCTCCAAGGCCGCTGTGGGAGTGTAGCTCATGGCACCAGTATACCCAAACACGCAGGCCTTTGGACTTTACCCAGCATTTTCCGAATGATTTCCTCTCAGTTCTATGCCACCAGACTATGAGTAGTATGTTACTAAGGGTCTTCCTATCATGATGTATATCCAGTGTAACATCGTGGTTTGAGACCCCATGTTTTGTCCGACCTTCTTTCACAGTCCCACAAAGACCTTATTGCTTTGTTAGTAATGTGTTGCACATGGAGTCCCCAACTAATTTTGGGTCCAACGTGAGTCCTCGATATATCCCTTTCCGTTACCCTAAAAGCGTTTCCACGAAGGGAGGGGGCCCTGAAACCATTAAGTTTCTTTCTCCTCGTGAACAGCACTACAGAAACTTTCTGGAGGTTTATGTTCAGACCTACCCTGCCGCACCAACTGGAGGTGCGTCAAAGAGCCACATCTGCAACGTCTGAGACAGAATTTGCCTCTGATGATAATCACAAGGTCATCGCGTACCCCTGGGCATAATAGCAGTCCACCGAGATCCTCAAGAAGCTCGTTCATCACCAAGCTTACAGGAGGGGGAAAGTGCGCCGCCTGCGGGCATCTCAATAGTGGAACTGCTCCACAACTGTGTAACCAAGGTAGATGTTATCCTTCTATTAAGGAGAAGATTTTCTATCCAGCGAGAGAGCTGTATATTTACCCCTTTCCTCCGGACGCTTTGGTTATTGAGCCCGTTGAGGTATGGTCCCCATCTCGGCTTGGGTAGGGTTAGGCTTGGGTATCAGTGGGTTAGGGGAAGGATGAATAATGATAGGAAACGGGTGCGAGGGAGGCCAGTGGTAACCCCACTAGCCTATATTCGCCATTTCCCCTTTTACCACCTCGCCCACACAACGAAGGCGAGGCGCCCAGGTCACACTACTTGGAAGCGGGGTTGGCTTGAGGATTTATATGAACAGAGACATACAAGGCACTCTGCACCATCTTTTCTTACTAGGAGTATGAGAAAGTAAAACCGATATATCCAATTGCGAAAATATTGCTGGTACTGCGGTTCACTTTTAGTTTGAAAAACAAGTAAAGTGGTTAATAGGTGTCAATTACTTTTCTTTAAAAGAAAGAAAAGAAAAACATCCCAATACTGCCTCTTATCTTTCACATACTTCTTACCCCCGGCATTGCGATCATACCAAATTTTCCAAATTGTGTTCTCCCCTGAAATATTTTGAAGTCCCCGGACTACAGAAAAGTGTTTTTAGCAAATTTACCTATTCTATATATAAAGAAAAATAAGCTATTTTATGTCATGATTTTGAGAAATGCGTTAATATTGCAGATTCGGCTGAACGGATTTTCCAGCGCTATTTGACACAGAATTTTCTTGAGATTGTTGAGAGCGGTCAGTGGTTGGGCGCCAGGTGGGCGGGTTCCTTTGAAATGCATTAATATTGCAAATTCTCTAGACCGAATTTCAAGCGGTTTGCACTATTTGACCCAGAATTTTCTTGAGAATGTTAAGCGCGGTCAGTGGTTGGTCGCTTGGAGGATCGGGCCCTGCGAAATGCGTTAATATTGCAAACTCTGCTTGACGAATTTCAAGCGGTTTGCATCATTTGACACAATATATTTTTTTAACATATTTAAATAGATTTTTGTTTAGTTTTTTGCGACTTTCTCCATAAAGATACAAACGAATTTGATTAAACTTATTATACTAACCATACATACAGAGATCTATAGTTTTTATTGGAAACTTTTACCGAGAAAATTCATTTAAGGTGATTTTTGAGAGAGGGGCGGGGCTTATGCTTTCTTCAAGAAAGTCGTTTTATAAATTTTAGATTC
This sequence comes from Triatoma infestans, assembly GCA_011037195.1. Taxonomy (NCBI): domain Eukaryota; kingdom Metazoa; phylum Arthropoda; class Insecta; order Hemiptera; family Reduviidae; genus Triatoma; species Triatoma infestans. Next base: position 19,837 of record JAAEAF010001617.1, on the reverse strand, counting down.
TCTCATTCATGTAAATTGAAGGCAACTAAACATCTACTAACTATTATCTTTTGAAGAGAACTAGACCAAGATATAATAAGTCCATGAAAAAGTAACTTTTCGTGTCCATAAACTGGGATCGTATCGAAGACTATCCGATCCGAGTAAACCAAATTTTTGAGAAGTATACTTGTTATTGTATATTTGTATCTCAAAAACTCAATAAGATAACAGCTGTGAATTGGAAGAAGTTCGGAAATTTCCCGATTTTCTTAAATGTCGGGTATGTGAGGTCAAAGTACCACCAGAATTAAAAAAATCGGGCACAAAATTTTATTAGAATTAAATAGAGCACAAAATTCCAAAGAGAATGACACCGGAAACGCCGGGCTCGGACCCAAAACTAATGCGAAGTATTGCCGCGAATATAGGGGACGTAAGCGGCTCTGTCTGAAAACACAGGCTGCATCTCGAGCCTGGGCCAAGGATGGTTGTGGGTTTCATTGCTGACGAGATGGAGAATGCAATGGAGGTGGACCCAGGCCCATCGGACCCACTTATGCCCAAAATTGGACTTGCTCTGGGGCCGACAACTACCTAAAAAAAACATTCTTAGACAACGACTTTGGCCATAAATGTGACATTTGCGACCGCCTGTGGTTGAAAAATGATTTGAAGCCTACCAAAAGGAGTATTTCTGGCGTAGTGCAAGAAGAGTACCTTACGGAGGACGTGATTGGTTTCCAGACCCATCTCTGCCCAGACTAGATCTCTTGACCGAGCGCTTGACTTTACCGCTACTCCCTTACATGCAGATACGTAGTCTGCGATGACCGGCTTACGGTATCGTCCGCCAGGTGATCAATATCCCAGTAAGTATCGATATCATGGTATCAAAGTTACCGCGCTCTCTCGATGATGATTATGCCATAAACGTGAATTTGAAGAAGAATGTCGTGCACGAATTTAGCTATCTCAGTGGCTTTATAAAGAAGGCAGTGCTTAAGCGCTGGCTAGGGTACTTGACGACGCAGCCGCCGTACAAAATCGAAGATTATAGGGCAAAAACAAGGCTACAGCCTCACTGCGAATGTGTCCGCGGTGATTACCGTGGCCGTGAAGGGGCAACATAGAATTTATGAATGTGGATGGAGTGCCACCCTCAGGGATTGTATAGGTGAGACAGCACTATGCTATGGAATGAAAACACTGTTTTAGTATTGCTCCCGGTCAACCTTCATCCCCGCTGAATATAATTTACGATCTACACGCTGAGGAGCTCTCGTTTCCGACCATATACTATAGTGTCAAGACAGTTCAAACCTAGTATTACAGTCACTCCGTTTATGATGTTTACCTCTGAGATACGACAAAGCGATAGCCAAGGCGTCATTCCCAGTCACATTCTCTACAGGGCGATGAAAATATTGCGCATACGAATGAGGGACGGCATCTACAATACATTCAGATGCGACAGACAGATAGAGAGCGTGACTCGAGATGATTTTGAAGATGGAATGATAGTTACAAACTTGGCATTTCTGAAGAGTATTCCAAACTCAGTGCAATATTGGTCCAATAGAAAGGACTTGTCCGCCATGATTCGACAGCTCGATAATTCCACTGCCATTCTCACCATGAGTGAAAATAAGATCATATTGAACAAGTGGTCGCAGAAGTTCGTGTCGTTTGGTCCGCTCGACGAGGGCGATATAATGGAACGACTGAAGCGCATTAGGCCAACGAGGATCCAGTCATCTGATGTATCTCCTAAAGAAGATAATAAATCAGAGATATTATCCGTGATAGCCTGCCTCATTTTGTGGTCATCGGCCGGTTTCGGACGTTTGCCCATCATCAGGATGTTTTGATAAAACAGTGACACCATAGACTTACCAGAGCAAAATCAGTTTATATACTCAAGTGTATATTTCAGTATTGACCAACCCATGGGTGGCCTCTGTTTTAACATTCCAAAATGTATATTTGAGTGTATAAACCGATTTTGCTCTCTGCGTCTGAGTTATCACTCTGTTTTATCAAAACGTCCTGATGATAGGCGAAAGCCAGAAACCGATCGATGACCACATAAAGAAGCAGGCTATCAGGAAAATATCTCTGGTGCTTTCCAGCTCTGCGGACCCAACTACAAAGCTAGTAGATACTCTTAGCAGTCCAAGGTGGCCCCCAGGAATATGTTTGGACACTATCGTGTTGACTACTTCTTGCGCATAGAATTAAATTTATTCTAGAATTCAGTTATAAAACTCGTTAACTAGATGTATGAATTTACAGATAAGTTTCTGATTTGCACAGAATTTTCTCGGAAACGGCTCTTAACGATTTTTTTTTAATTTGAAGTGCTAACTGCATACATATAAACCGATCATTTATTTGAAATGTTTTCCCAACAAAATTGTTTTTGGGGAATTTTGGAACAGCAGAAATGTTATTATGTTTGGAACAGCATTTTTTGGGTAAGTTGGTAGCGGTGCCTTATGGTCGGGTAGTAATTTAAAACATTCATTAACTTAAAATCCAGCATGTGGGTTTGCCCTAAAGCCAGCCGTGGTTTGGAATATGATAATCAACAAAAATATGCCTAACATTTACTATAAATTCCAGATTTGAGAAAAATTTGTTAATTAGAGTTGTAGAGAAAAAGAAACTCATGTGATTTTTTCTATGCTGTGGGTTGCCTGTTCTTTTGGACGATTTTAATGTATCTATATATTTTTAACTTGTATTTTGTTTTTCAGTTGAATCTCTCATTGCATGTTGCTACACATGAAGTTGATAATCCATTTTGCCCAGTTTGCAAAAAGAGATTTAACCGAGCAGCTGGACTGAAAGCTCATATTATGTTACATGAAAAAGAAGAAAGTTTATTTTGCCCAGAATGCGGTGATGAATTCACTTGTCAAGTGAGTACTTTCATTTAAAGCGTTTATAAAATCTTTAGCATAACCAAAACAGTGATAAACTAATCTGATGTAATAAGGACTTTCATTTTCCCTGGAATATTCCCTATTATATGTTCAGGAATATTTTTTTAACAATAGATGTTATTGGATGTACATCTGGAAGAGCACAAAGTAGAATATTCTAAAGTGCCATTAAAGAAGAAACAGTATAATTGCTTGCAATGTCAAGAAAAGTTTCTTACAAGCACATCATTAAAAGAGCATTGTAAACTTTTCCATAAGGTAAATAATTTAAATTACCAACTATTAATATACATGACATTAAATTACATTGGATGTGATATAAAATTTCGGTGCTTGTAGCTTTTACCAACTAAGAAAATCAAACGTAGAAGGAAAAAAGCTTACGTTTGTTCATTTTGTCAAAAAGCCTTTGATAAACCCAGCCAGTTGTCCAGGCATTGTAGAATTCATACTGGTGAGCGGCCGTTTAAGGTAACGAATGAACTGATGTGTTATTGTAGAAAAACATAAGTTTTTTTATTTTCTCTTAGAAAAAAGAGAAAATACGAGAAATATTGTTGTTTTGTCAAAATTTTCGAATATTTCGAAATTCATTTTCTTCGGAAAAATATTTTGATATCTCCTGGAAACGGAAAAATGTTAATAACGTCTGGTCTCTCTCTCTCTCTCTCTCTCTCTCTCTCTCTCTCTGCGCACGTGAGGGAGAACGTGCGCATGTGAGTACATGTCTCAACATTGAAAAATCATAGGCATATCAAATTGTTATTCCGTCTGGGCAGTACTAGGGATTCCAACGTGGAAGATTTTGGTGAAAAATCTGTCAACCGGAAGGGCGATCTCCTGCGAGGTTTATTCAACTTTTGCGATTTTCTCGCTAACGACACTAACAACTTTCTTTAAATTTGATATGCTAACTATAAATACTTATGATATCTAATCAGTAGTAAGTAAAGTAATGCCTATTTTTCAAGCGGACTTTTACGTCCGATAAAGGGTTGTGGAGGAGGCGGATAGCAAACATACTTTACTATTTGTTGTGCTTGGTTCCGCACAGCTGGAAAGCATCAGAGATATTTTCCTTGATAACCTGCTTCTTTTGTTATAATCACACAAATTTAGTTGATGCAGAGTGTATCAACTAAATTTGCTCGGTACAAGTCTATATTGTATGCTGATTTTCACAAAACATTCTGCTAATGGGCGAACGCCCGAAACCGGTCGATTACCACAAAAGAAGGAGGCAGTCACGGAAAATATCTCTGATCTTTACTATTATTATTAATATTAATGCACACAACAAAATACAAGGCCAAGATCGAGAATCGAACCTAGTATCACAATACATATCATCTAGGTGGTCCACCTCTTAACAACTCAGCTTGGTGATTCACCTTCTAACAACTCAGCCATCGTGGCTCTTCATATCTACTATATTTATTATAAATTCATAATATAATCCTAACTAACTTACAATATGTCTTTAACTTTTATTGAAACATTTTTCTGAGAAAATCTACATTGCCAAATTAATTTCTTGAATAGAATCATTTTAATATAATCCGATTTTTAAGTAACTCTTTCCGCTGTACTTCTTACCTCTCAGTGAAAACTATAGTATATGAAAGTCGTGTGAATATTTCACACACCTGTTTTCAAATTAAGTAAAAATGCTGATTTTCACGGTTAACTTTCAGTGTGAAGTGTGCTCTCGTGCTTTCAATCAGAAAGGCTCACTGCAAATACATATGTTGAAACATACAGGTGTCAAACCGTATGAATGTAAACATTGTCACGCTGCTTTCAGTCAAAAAGGTAAAATTAGCAAAGAAATATTCTCATTATATAAGCTGTTTTTAAATTCAATTTTTTGTTTTAAACATTCAAGTTTCCGAGTTGAGACCAGATCTCTAGAAACCATTCATGATTTCTAGCAAACCACTGCCGCGTTCTTAATCCGGAAACTCAGTGTTTTTCATGAAAATGGCCGTGGAACCTAAAAGATAAACTCTTTTTTTTTTTTTAAGGAAACTTGCAAGCACATATATTTAAATTGCACACAGTATCTGCTGCTGATGGTAGAGTACATAAATGCCCTCATTGCACTTGTATATTTGGTAAAGGTAGAAGTCTTCGGGCTCATATGACAAAATTGCACGGAATTTATGCGAAGCAAGAAGTAAACAATTCTGTAGTAAGAAGAAATTCGGTAATTTTTAAAATATTTCATTATTTGCTAGATTATCGACTAAAATTTTGCCTTACGTAATTCATTTATTTCAGTATGATACCGGTAAAGAACCTGTCAAAGAGGATTCCCAGCTGCAAGATAATGACACATCAAATAAAGGTACAACAATTAAATTAGCTAAAATCAAATTAGGCCCGATTCTAAATTTCATTCATTTATTCTACAGATTATTTATTCTTAAATTAGTATTTGCGGTTTCCTTTGTATGCTATCTGATATAAATATTTATTTATTTAAGATAAACGGGCTAATTAGCCCTTTTACAAGAAACAGTGTAAACTAAAGAAACAGAATTAAAAGATGAAAATTTGAATAAGAAATTACAAGTACAATATAAACAATAAAATATAAAAAAATAATCTATAAAATAAAATTTTTATTGACTATTAAAAAATGAAAAAGTAAAAAAAAAATAAAAAACTGTATGTCTCGCCAGATATAAGCAATAAATGATTATAAATTATTGAAGAAATAATAAAGTAAAATACAGAGTGCAAGAAATTTGCAGTCTAATTCTTTCGAATGTAACATGAAACTTGTATCTGTAAAATTAGAAGTAAAAAACATAAAAATAAAAGATTAAAACATAAAAATTAAAGATTTACAATAAAAATAATAAACATATTTTAATTTTCAATAACACAATATTATCTTTTTGCATCATCGTTTTGCGTAGTAGTTAAATATAAATATAGATAGCTTTTCTAGAAAATGAAAGAAAAAAATCAGAAGTGAAAAAAAAATTAGTATCAAATGATAATGTGGAAACGGTTATTACGGGCCAGAAAGAAATGATCCAACAAGAAGATGCAAATACTTCAAAATGGCAACAATGTACTTACTGTTTGAAGGAATTCACTAAACCAAAAGAATTGATAAGTCACATTAGGATACATGCAATTGAGAAGCCGTATAAGGTAAGGTACATATTACAAATTTTAGAATTATTAATTATTCACTAAATGTATAATTTTTCTGATAAATTGCCTTTCTTTTTAGTGTAAATTATGTTCAAAGGGTTTCTCCGTAAGTTCATCCCTGGCAATTCATTTGAGAAGCCATACTGGTTTGAAATGTTATGTGTGCAATATCTGTGATAAGTTATATGCTACGAGTAATAGTTTAAAAATGCATCAAAAGTAAGTTTGAAAGTTATCATATTTTCTACTAGTGTAGATAATACACTAGTTAAAGTAGGCCTATTCAGGTATTAAGAAAAGGAAGCTGAAGCAAGTGCGCTTTATGTTGTTGATACTCTCGCCAGAAATAGAACAGGGTAATCGGCCGAGTACGATTTTCTTTTATACATTTCAAATTTCTCTGCAATACCTATCATGTGACCAGTGAATAAATTTAATAATATAATAGCAGCATGTTTGATAAGATACCTTGTACTTACAAATGATTTGATATATAATTTTTGCGATAAATACAGAAATTGACGGGCTTCGCCAACATATAAAACAATACACTGAACCCATTTTACTTTTGATGTTTGTTGGCTTTCTAATTTTTATCTGATAAGAATCATGACTTGTAGTCTTCGCTTAGAAACAAGCACATACGTCTAGATCTATGATCTGTGAGGCTTGGTTGTTGTGGAGGCGTTATCGGATTTACCCAACATTGTGAGTAACGCTGGAAGCTAGCAGCAGAATCTGGTTGTGACTTAAGAAACGGCGATACAAGTGCGAAGTGCTGACCCCCCTCCCGGATAAAAGTTGTCATCAGACAAGACTTCATGGGTTGATGCGCCATGGGTTTAGTTTAAAAATTTCTATTTGAATGATTAAAATCTGAGTTTTGTGACCACTTTGAATTTTAAAAATTTTTTTTTTTAGATATATTAAGTGATTTTTAAATGATAATAAAATAAGAATTGATTTCCGAATGTTAATGGCGAGATTTGGTCAAGAGAAATAGAGAAGAAATTATTTAGTGTCAAGATTTCGGTAACATGTTTTCTCATCATCAGTTCAGAAATATAATGTTGACAGTTTGATCAAGAAAGTCTTTTGTTCTTCACATCCTGATCAAAACCTGCTAAAATAACCGACAATTATTGTAGTTTTTACGATTAGGGGGAAAAAGTATTTAGTAGAGGTGCTAGATTTTGAAAATTTATTATTTTGCTTCATTTCCAGTCAAAACTCCCAACCAGAAAAAACGTAACCCTGCTATCACTGTAGGCGCACTGTTGGAAAAGCAGAATCCGTTTGAAAGAATCTATTGCTTTCTCAATTTTTAGTAATTTTTATATTTTAAGTAATAGTACATTTGGAGTAAGTATCTTTGAAAAAGATTTCATTTTTCAAAATTGCCAAATCCATGAAATCACTTTTTACGTTCAAATAATATTTATTTTGATATATTTCTGGAATTCATATAATTTCAGGTCACATATAAAAGAAGAGAAGTCTTGTGAAGAATTCAAAGAAAATAAATTAGTTGATGAAGATTATATAACATCAATTCAAGCAGTAACATTGCCTAATGTTCCCTTTCTTACTTCAGAAAATGGTAAAGTAATTATTGAGCATTCATTATTTATTAATTAGAAATTCTGTGGTTTCCAGAGGGTAAATAAATGGTTTTCTTGATTAATAAATAACTAGAGCATCTTCCAGACATTAAACGATACTCTGTCAAATGCCCCTTCAACATCAAAGAATCACTCAAGGGCATATTCTTTTATCGCCAAAGCAGATTCAGTCCTTCCTACGAAACAATGTAAAGTAGTCTCTGTCGACTTACCTACATATATGCGTGCTGGTTAGGATGGAGTGGATGATCCCTTAATGGACCGTCAGTAATGTACCTATCATATCCACCAACCTTTATAAAGTTTTCAGAAGGAAAGACAAAAGACTAATAGGTCTAAATGACTTAGGGTCAGAATAGTCATTATTAGGAATGAACACCACCATAATGTTGGTGCATAACCAAACATTAAGCATCCTTTAAAAATCCTTAACAATATCTTCGTCAGTACATCTCCACCATTTTGTAGCAGACAGAAATAAACCCCATCTGGTCCAGGCGACTTAAAAGGTGAGAAACTTTGTACTGCCCAAACCACTCTATCTTGCGTGACTACCTGATTCAAGATGGTAACGTCACCATTTTCAACCTCCTTCCGCTCACCACAGACGAAGCAGCCATATTTATTCTTATATCATCTGGGAAGTGAGTATTAAACAGAATCTGTAATGTCTCCCTTTCTCCTTCTATAAAGAAACCATCAGGGGTTCGTAAGGTACCACCAGGGGTTCCTACTGCCATCAACACCTTGGAAGGACAGGACTCCTCAAATGAAGCTTTTAATGTATTTATGAAGAATACCAGCCTCCCTTTCCAGTTCCGTTATACCAGCGACGGCTTCTTATTGGATAGTCAGTTTATCTCGAAGAACTATAGAATGGAAACCCCAATCCCCCTTATAGAATTCCTGTTAGTAGCCAGAGTGATTGGATCAATTCCCAGACTAAAGCTAATAACCCTATGATCTGAAATGAATTACCCTCCAATTTTTAATCAATCCACTAATATTCCTAGAAGCAAGTGTAATGTCAATACCCTCTCTTCTAATCCTAGTAACATAATAATAGGTATGTATTTGGCCTCTGACAATTGAACCAAATCCATCAATTCCTGAGGAGCAGAATAGAGACCAACATAGGGGGAGGTAAGCCAAAGCTGCAACTACGTCGAGGCGATGTCTACCAACCCCCAGACCAACTGTCACCGCCACCAAATTCCGAGAGCAAAACAAATCCCGACGGCATAAGTGCATTCCTTTGGAATGCCCCGCCATCCGCCACAAACAGCCTGGCCCTGACTATGACTAATTACGAACGAAACCTTTGTATGTATAAGGTTCTAATATTAAAGTGAAATAAGTGTGAACTTAGAATATAAGATAAATTAGCAGTTGCATCTTTCCTGTGTTGCAAATTAATAAGTATTATCTTTACCCTGTCAACTGCCATAATCAGAAGCCAGCCGTGGAAGAGTTAGATCCCAACATAACAACCAATATGGAAGAAGAAATAGAGAGAGAGAGAGAGAGACAAAAATCGACCTTACTTACTGACATCTTCGTCACCCCCACCTGATTCCCTCAGCTGCCTGTGTTGTGTTAGGAGCATCCTCATCTTCTGCTTCATCCTGATGAATTGCTTGCCCACCTCAAACAAAGAGCGAAATTCGACCTTCCTCAAGGCTGAAGCATCGATCCTGTAAGCCAAGCCCTTCTCGATCTGTCCTATCCATATTATTTTCGAAGGCAAGAGCTTTCAGCACTTGATCGCTGATGTGCTTACCTTCCGGGATAAACATAGATATCCTAGCCATAGGTCCTCAGACCCAAGTTTGAAGTGCCTTCCTTCTCAATTAGACTTTACATTTTCTAATGTCAAATTCAGTCAAATGTGGCTTGATCCAAGTAGGCTAACCAATCCTCAGAGACCAGATCAGACTGAACAAATTTCCTGGATAGTCTTCCTAACGATGGCTAGCATCTCCCTTCTGACGACAGCAGCATCGAGAGCGGCTCGGAAGGATCGCTGCTGGTTATAGAGCACGGAGGAGGAATGTCTGGCTCTAGTTTGGGCAATTCAACGTTTACAAACATATGTAGAAGGTTATAAGTTTACAGTAGTAACAGATCACAGTAGTCTGAGATGGCTGCTTAGTATGAAGAGTCCTAGTGGAAAGGTCGTGAGATGGGCATTAGTACTTCAGAATTTTGACTTTGTTGTAAAATATCGGTAAGGGTCATCCAATCAACTCCCAGATGCTTTGTCCAGAATGGACAACTCTGAAGACAACCCTTGCGCTATCATTCCAGATGATTTTCAGACCAGCGATAACTGGTATAAGAAAAAGACCAAAAGGTGATCAACCACCCTGACCGTTACCCTGATTGGAGGGGTGGAAGGAAATCACTTGTACTTTCATCACATTAACCTTGCTGACCCCTTGCTTGATGATACCTCTATGTGGAAACAGTAATTCCCAGGAGCAACAGAAAATAGTCCTTTCAGAAAACCATGATCGACCAGAAGCAGGAGACCTTGGGATTTCCAGAACTTACGCTCGATCAGTGCACGTTACTTTTGGCCAGGAATGTTTAGAACTGTCGTACACTACTACGCCACTATCGCATCTGCCAGTTCAACAAGAATAGTCAGCAGAAACCTCCAGGTTCACGAGTCCTCCGCCAAAATCAAGCTTTCCATGCTTCTGGAAATGCTTAGCAGGAATCTTTCCGTGCCCTGGTCACCCGACCTTGGATGCAAAGAGGAATTACCCCCACCATCGGTGGCCCCCCTTCTCTAAGGGCTCCCTAAAAATTATTTAAATCTATTGGGCAAGTTAAGGAGATTGTTCTTTCAAATAGCCCAGCAGAGCTGGATTTCAAACATCCTATCTTAGTTCTTACAGTCAGTAGATTTTCTTAAGATTCACAAAATCTCCTGTGCTCAAGACTCAGCACTAAATATACCATATGTGTACATCACTTTCAGCTGAAAACTCACCCAAATGAATTTCGTTTTTCCACAAACAATAAACTGATTGATCTATAAATATGGAAACGAAATTTAAAGGTTATTCTGGCCGAGTATAGTAAGTTTAGTCATAGCCCGACCCAATATCAGTTTTAAAATTCTTATAAAATTGAAGCTGTTTCAGTTTGTTTACGATTCAAATAATTGTTTAAACTTTAAAGTTTTAATCTTTTAAACTACTTTTAAACATCTCTCTTAAATATCTTTTAAACTTTTTTTAATAGAACTAGAATCGATTTAAACTTTTATTTTCTTGTAACTACCAGAATCATCACCTAATATTTAGCCTAATACCGTCTGTAAATACATATTGCCAGTACCTTCTTAGACATCAATTCGTAATGGGTTCTCCTTGGTTAATTTGATTTTCTCACCATCTTTATACTCCTTTTTATTGTTTCTATATATTGAAGATAATGTTTAATTTTGCAAATTATACATTTCACAGTCCGTTACAATTAGTATGGCAGTGCCCTCGCTTCAAACATTTAAAACAAGTACTCTTTTATAATATTTAACTCCTCCCCTGAGGAAATTCATGGTCTTCAAGTCTTATATAAAATGTGATACTTTGCCACAATATATGTTGGATTTTTTTTTTATGCCTGTATCAGGTAATAATGAAGCTGTGGGAATTTTCATTAGTTTTGATTTATTTTTATTATTAGGATTATCATCTAAATTACCTATCTAAGCTTGAAACAAGTCTCCCCTTCTACGTCTTTTTTGATGAAAGGCAATAATTATGATAAACAGGCAGCTGGATACGTATTTGAAGTGTGCAGACTTGTTCTGTGTCGTGAAAAACACTAAGATCTTCAGGTTGAGACCGCGTCAGTGGTTCACCGATGTAACCTTATAACGATGTTTCGCCTATATTACAATAGGCTTCTTCAGAGTAGTGTCGCCTCTAAAGCTGAAACAACACTGACGAGATATAGAGTGGATAGTGTAGAGCAGTGGCGAGATGGAGGTTAGCTTTTCCCTCCATTCTGTAGGTGCTATTGGTAGTAAGCAGGGCCTAATTTTCCCTGCCTTCCGTATGATTGGCTATTGGGTGACAAAGTCTTAGACTTCCCTCGCACTGCCTCGTTGCTAAAGGTGCAGCCTTGTTTTGGTCTGAAAACCGTTAAATAGTTTTCCTTTTCTGTTTCTCTCCTTTCTCTGAGCAGAGGCAGACATGTTCTGCTCAGGCGGAGTCCATCATTTCTATTTATACAGTTTTCCTCTTTTTCAATTTCTACTGCCTCTCTTACGACACGATTGTAATAATTTCTCACTTGGGCAAGACTTTGGTGTTCTCAAAATGCGCAGCTGTGGACGAATGTTCTGTATGTGCAGACTTTTCGGTTTTGTTGAGTTTGACATATTATATGTGTTCTTTAAGGCACGTTGTGACTAATCTTGTAATCTGTCATGTATTTTCCCCCACAACTGCAAGTAATCATATAGACTTCACATTTTTGTAATGGAAGTATTTGGGATATTTTTCTATCCTTCTTTTGAAAGTACTCTCTGAGATGGCTGATCCCCCTTAAAAATGACCGCATATTTGTCTTTAGTAATACCCAAATTTTCGAGAGCTCTTATTTAATTCATTTTATAGATCTGTTAGTTGTATATCTTGGCTTTAATTTAAACAAGATGTAACAGTTCTCTTTTGTAAAATTTAATTAATAACTCAAAAAAAAATTGAACTAACTTATACTCTTTTCTCTGGAAACCATAGAATTGCAATTTATTCTGTCAATATTATTAATCTGTCATAATTGCAGGAGAAATAGAAATAATTCCTTTATCAACGGAAGGTGAAATTAATCGTGGAACTGCAGTTGTGCATAATAAAAATAGTAATACTAATAGTAATAATAATGATAATAAACTTGAAGTGATCAGTGATGAAAAGCCATATAAATGTCCAGAATGTAAATCTTGTTTTAAAAGACAAATACATTTAAGAATGCATTACAGGATGCATACGGGTGAGAAACCATTCAAATGCGCCAACTGCACAATGTTAGTAACTTTATATTATAAAATATTAAGTATTATACAATATAAAAAAAAGTGATGATTTATTAAACGAAGAAATTTATTATCCTAATATACAAAACGGGAAATTGTTGCCAGAAAAATTATTATTATTATTACTTTAATAAAAACTAACGTAACAAGATATCTTGAGCTCCTTTTTCAAACATTAACAGCATTAAATATTATTAAATATTTTTGAACATAATAAAAAAAGTAAACAATAATAGGTTTTACTGCCTGTTTTTCATCAGATAACATTATATAGATTCCCTAATTCTAAGTAAAGATTTATTCTCTAATATAGATACAGAATTAATACCATCATTAATACAGTTTACCGAAATGCAACGCAGTATTTTGGTTGAATGAGTCTTAGTTTAAATAAAAATTAATTAAGGTGTAGGACAAGGAGGCTCACCAAAAATGTTGACATTACATCTGGAAGATATACTTGAAAAATTAGATTGTTCAGAGAAAGGAATTAAAATAGATGGGACGTGGTTAAATCATTTAACCATGATCGGATTTGACCGGAAAATGACCGGACTTGAAAAAATGGTTTGTGAAGTGATATATGAATACAAACTAGTAGAATTGACTATTAATCCGGACGCATGCCAGCTTATCTTACAGAACTGCAATCCAGAAAATTTGTTGATGGACTTCTTTCAAGTAAATAGAGTGGAAGAAATAATTTGCCTGGGACACATTATAGGTACCAGTGGCCAATTTCCAGAAATATTTTATTTATTTATTTAAATCCACTTACAAAGCTTAACATCTTTTATAACAAAGAGTTAGAGTGATTAAAAGTACAGATGATAAAAATCCTCAAATAACAATAGAACCAGAAATAACATATATAATTATTTTTACAAACAAAAGATATATATATATAAAACAAAAAAGATTTTACTGATATCATTAACCAAACAATGCAATGCAATAAAATAATTTTTTATTCAACAGCAGTTAATCAATATCTTAATTGATACAAATTTTAATCATGTTAATTCGTAGAATATAATCAACAGGACCTATTCGCAATTTTCAAACAGAGAAAATTAAGTTAATCTCAATACCCACATAAAGTGAACGATTTTTACAATAATAAAAGAAGAAGAAATTATATATCCCAAAGAAATTGCGGCTAACCAGATTTCCTAATAAAATACAAATAATCTATTTAATTATTAAGTATTATACCCCATCAGCATTGAACGCAACTTAAGGCTAAGACCTTACTCATTCACACACACCATTGAATTATCAGTCTTAGATTTTGGATCTAATGCTAAAAGCTGCTCTATTTGTCGGCAGTAAAATTTCCAGAAATATTAAGGAGATGCACTTTAGGCTGGAGTAGCATGGTTAAAAATAAAGAATTTTTCAAATCAACAGTCGATATTAAACTTAAAATTAGACTATGGGACATAATCATTTAGAGCTTGGAAAGATATATGCTAAGAATTACCAGAAGGGATAGGGAAAAAATAAATGGATTAAAAACCTAACAGCAATGATCACCTAACATACATTGGAACACCATCATAAAAATAGCAAGAAGAAAATGGAAGTGGGCGGGACATAACATATAAAGAGAGGAAAGATCCTTGGACAAAGAAGATGTTAGAATGGAGACTTCGTGAATGAAAGAGAGGAAGAGGGTGTCCAGAAACCAATGCGGATGAACAAATGGAAAACTAGGCGACCTAGGAACTATTCAAGATAGGGTCGAATGGAAGAGAATGATGACTGTGCGTTGTGATGTATGGGTTATGAATTTAAATGGTTGGGTTACTAATGTCAACAAACTAGGTGAAATATTTGTACCCCAAAGTGATAATTGTGACTAAACACCAAGTTGTTATTAACTATTAAATTATGTTTCATTGTAATTTATTCAATTGAAATTAAATTCCATTCCACCTCAGCTAAGACTGATTTTGTATATTTCTTATACAAATGAGGGTTTATTATTATGAACATTCTCTTAGAACATTAACCATATTTTATAACTTTCTCTTATTTTTAGTAAGAGCAAGTATTGCAATCGTGTCAAATTTTCGATATCGAGTTTTCACCAGAAATATCCGTTCTGAGGTCCTCTAAGCCAAAAAAGTGGTTTCTAGCAATTGATCTTTGTGTGTGTGACTGAATGTGTTTGTGTATGTGTGTGGGACAGAATATCTTAAAAACGAAAAATCGCAGAATTTTCAAACTTAATATTTGGTTAAAATGCTCCCTGGAGACCTGAGAATAAGCTTTTCATAAAAATCGTTCACCGGAAATCCCAATATGAATAGTTTTTCAGTTTTTTGTGGTTTCTTCGGAAACGGCTCCACCAGTTTTCTATAAACTGTATATTCAATGGCACTTACAAAAAGCTACAACTTTTATTTGAAATATTACTCCGAAAACATTCGTTTAAGGGGTTTTAGGGGAGGGCTGGGGTTAGGTTTTTCTCTAAAGTGCTATTTCAGTTAATTACACAATTCTGTCATCAAAATAATATTGATTAGAATTAAATATGTTGTTGACATTCCGAGTTTAAAGAAAATCGGATGACCGGAAGTGCGTTTTTATTGTTTAAACTATGAATGTGAACTACACATATAGAGAGCTACAACTTTTATTTGAAAATTTCTTCTGGTAAAATCATTTAAGGAGGCTTTCGGGGGAAGAGTGGGGTTATGTTTTTCTCCAAAGTGCTATCTTAGTTGATTATACAATTCTACCATCTAAACAAAATTAATTAGAAATAAATAGATTGCCAAAATTCTAGTATCAAGAAAATTAGTAAACCGGAAATGCGTTCTTACTGAACAGTTTTCAATTTTTGCGATTTTCTCCATAAGAACACCGACGAATTTCATTAAATTTGGTATACAAACTATAAAATTTGTTAGTTAGAATTTTGTAATTTGAGTTAGTGAGTGTTTCACACTTTTTTTAAATGTTTCCACTGTTGTAGAAATAATATAATATTTAATCTAGAGTAAAGACCTTTTACAATTTCAATTCACAGACCACAAAAGCCAATATGGACAACACTACACACCAGAGTTTAAATATGACAGTCTACTCTTTTGACAAATAAGTAACTACTTTAGTCTCTCTTTCTCTCACTCTCATTTAGTCTGTGAGTTTTAATTAAAAATATCGTTTTAGTATGCTCCGTACTTAGATATATAAATAAATAAAATATATATGTATATATATAATATTTCTGGATTCCACTAATGAAAATAATAAAAGCGTACAAACTGCGGAAAAGACATACCGCTCCAATGCGCTTTATCGTGAAAAGCGAAGAGAAGAAAAGAAAGGCACAAAAAAGGATGTGTGAAAGATCTGGAAGATCTAGAAAAACATGTAATTCGGTGGGCGTTAAAACAACGGACGTAAGCCTTCCAGGCCACGTTTGATGACATATAGGGATGAGAATGGCTACCTACCTCTTATTAAAACCGCCGGATCTACTTAATAGGTTGGGAGAGAAGTATTTCGATGATTTATTGAATAAGAATACCTGAGGGTGTATTTCATTTAAGTTTCATCATAAAGAAGAGTGAAATGAATCCCCAAAGGAGGAAGGGATTTGTGAGGCCAGAAGGAGGGAGAAAACAGGAAAGCTCCTGGCTTAGGTGGTTTGCTAGCTGAACTATTCAAATGCGCCTGGCTTAGGTGGTTTGCTAGCTGAACTATTCAAATGCGGGGACAAGAACTATTGAAAGTTTTACAAAGAGCTTTTACTTTCTCTCAGGATGAGAGATTTACCTAAGGAATGGTGTAAAACTATTCCAATCTTAATGTTCGTGATTTGCAATTTAATTAATTTGTAAATATAGTGTCAGTAAAAGCTTTAATTTCACTGATTGTTGACATTTTTGTAATTTTTCTTCTACGACCAAATTATTTAATGAATGAATTAAATTCTCAATTGAATGATTAATTTCACAAAATAATTTGTCAAGTTAAGTTTAGTTATTATTGTTAATGAAAATAGATTTGATTACAATAATATAGACTAAATTTCATTTAATTTAATTGGCAACAATAATATTATTCTGCAAAAAAGGAAGAGGATAAGAAGGTTTAATGTAAAGGAACTTAAAAAAAGGAAGAAATATTAAAAGATATAGGGAAGGAATAGAGAAGAGTTTAAAAAGGGGAAGTAGACCGTGTAGAGACATTCGGAAGAGACTTGGACGTCAATGAAAGGAACTCTTTTACATTCGACCCAAAAAAAGTGTTAGGGTAAAGAAAAAAGTGTAAGAGAAACGAATGGTATGATGAAGAATGTCAAAAGGTGATATAGAAAGAAATAAAGCTCGGATGAAATTTTTACAAATGCACGCAAGGGCATCAGCGGAGGATTACAAAGAAAAAAGAAAGTTAGCTAGGATAGTGTACAGAAGGAAAAAGCGAATGATGGAAAGGACCAAGCTAGAGGAGATACAGTCAGCATGATGGGGGAAGAGCGCGAACGTTTTATAAATAACTCAAACAAAGTAAGAAAGGTTTTTAGCCACAGTTGGGATTTATCAGAAATGAAGATGGCCATCTATTATAGAAGATAAGGAACTAATAGTCAGAAAATGGGCCCAGAATCTTGAGTACTTTTCAAGATTCTTGAATGTAAACCGTAGAGAACGTGAAGAATTCTATGAAGGAGTGGAGAGTGACAGAGAGACTGACGATGTTATAGAACTACCTGAAATGGAAGAAGTAGACTAACTCTAAAAAAACAATAAGACGCTAGGTGTAGATAGAATTGAGGCTGAATAGCTGAAGTTTGCAGGTATGGAGATAAAGGCGCGCATATATCGCCTGATATGGTCGGCCTGGGAGCAAGAGAAAATGCCGGAAGAATGGGAGTTGCAACTACGCACTATATAAAAAGGTTGACAAGCTTATCTGCCAATACAGGGGTCTAGTTTTATTAAATCTTGGCTATAAAATACTATGTTGTTTAATTGCGAAACGGCTGTTGTTTTATGCAGAAGGTATTTTAGGGGCTACCAGTGTGGTTTTGGAAAAAATAGTGGGCGGTGGATCACATTTTCATCATGAGAATGATTCTCAAAAATGCTGTGCCAATGATGTCCTAAAGTTCCTCTTCATTGATTTCGAGAAGCCTAGGACAGTATTAATAGAGGTAAGCTACTGGAAGTTTTAAAAGATTTTAATGCACCAGGTAAGATAACAGATTGGTTAAAATGGCTGTCAGGATTAAGGTAATGAGTACGTTTCCAGGCAGCAGCATCCGAAGACTTCACGATGACTTCTGATTTGAAGAAGCCCACTGTCGCCGATGTTACTCAACCTGTGTCTCTAGAGAGCCATGAGAGCTATAAAAGTTGATCCAAACTGATCAGTTTATAGCAGAATGATGCAGTACATGGCGTATGCAGATGATGATATTGTGGCAAGATCAGAACTGGCTTTGACGGACGCTTTTAGGGAATTTGTAGAGGAGCAAATAAACATGGAAAAAACAAAAGTTATGAAATTATCCAGGAGAGAAAGCAGCCAGATGGTACCATTAATTTAGCGAATTGTGTGTTCGATTTAATGAACTCCTTTACTTACCTAGGTGCTATATTAGCTGAGAGAAATGGTTGCGTCAAAGAGATCAAAGCTAGATTGGCTGCAGGTAACATTTGTTATTCCACGTTAACTTCTCTGTTAAACTCACGGACACTGACTTGGAAGGCAAAGCTGAAAATATATACAACCTGCATCAGGCCAATAGTGCTTATGCCAGTGAGACATGGGTGATAAGGGGACGGTAGAAAGAGTGCTGAATATATGGGAACCGAAAGTTTGAGGAGAATAACTGGTCCCGTTCGCGAAGGGGGTAGATGAAGATGCAGAACCAGTTAGAATTGGTTTCTTTGAGCCTGACTGGTAGCTTTTATAGAAAAGGACTGGTTGCGTTGGTTGGGTCATGTCCAAAGAGGGAGAGAGAGGGAGCTCATAAGCGAGCTTTAGTCGCCTTCGGGGAAGAACACGAATAAGGTGGCTGGATAACGTGGACAGCGATTTAAGAACCTTGCAGGTAACGCGCTGGTGCAGAAAGGGAGATTCAATTGAGAGGTATGGTGAAAGATTGTGGAGGAAAGCCCAGGACCTTCAATGCCGTCGTGCTAAAAAAAGAAAACAATAATATAAGTGTTATTTATCTAACATTAGTAAACTAATGCTTTTTTATACTCGGGTCCAAGTATACACATGAGCGCAGTGAATAGATTAACTGGATTTGGGACTTTATCGAATTGGTCTTGAGATCGAATAGTTGCTTGAAATTCTCTGGGAAATAGCTTCAACGATTTTCTTTAAACTGGGGATGCTAAAGTACCGACTCAAACCTCTCACTTGTTCTTTTTTAATCTCTAAAAAAAGTGGGAGTTAAGATTGTTAGAATCAAATTTAAACTGCCCTAAAAAAAGTATACTGCCTTACAATGTTGTTACATTCTGCTAAGCCATAGGTTACACCCAAAAAAAAGTATAATACCCTACACCTATGTTTATGTGTAAGACGTTTATTAAAATTCCTAGTGTGAAGAAAATTTATCAATTAGAGCTGTAATAATTGCAG
Source organism: Triatoma infestans (assembly GCA_011037195.1). Lineage (NCBI taxonomy): Eukaryota > Metazoa > Arthropoda > Insecta > Hemiptera > Reduviidae > Triatoma > Triatoma infestans. Next base: position 452 of record JAAEAF010001617.1, on the reverse strand, counting down.
TAAAAGAAAGTCGTGTGAATGTTTCAACATTACAATTGTAATAATCGCAGTAAAAGAAACAAGTGTGAGTAATTCATCCTTAGAATTGTAACAATTGCAGCAAAAGAAACTGGTGTGAATGTTTCATCCTTAGAATTGTAACAATTGCAGTAAAAGAAACTGGTGTGAGTGTTTCATCCTTAGAATTGTAACAATTGCAGTAAAAGAAACTAGTGTGAATGTTTCATCCTTAAAATTGTAACAATTGCAGTAAAAGAAACTAGTGAGTGTTTCATCCTTAGAATTGTAACAATTGCAGTAAAAGAAACTAGTGTGAGTGTTTCATCCTTAGAATTGTAACAATTGCAGTAAAAGAAACTAGTGTGAATGTTTCATCCTTAGAATTGTAACAATTGCAGTAAAAGAAACTAGTGTGAGTGTTTCATCCTTAGAATTGTAACAATTGCAGTAAA